>RJWK010024227.1:0-28513 GCA_004363435.1 Platanista minor
TATGTAGTTTATCTAAAGAACTCCATTTATCTGGAGAATCCTAACACATCTATTCCTAAAACTAATTTGTAGAAGTCTCCCAATTTATAATTTCAACTAGGTTTTTCATGGAATTCATCATTTTATTTCATGCCTAATATGAACTAATTTCTTTCTGATTCTAGGATTTTCTCTTAGCCTACATTTTGAACAAATAATTTTTCTCCCCTATATGTTTCTATCCATTAATTCTTGCTTACAGTCCAACATAGCATTCCTCATCATTCAAGGCCTTAGCTGTCTCTAGGCTGTCTGTGTTCAGAGAACGTCCAATACACCCCTGGGCCAAGCCTTCAGTAGGAGCCTAACATATACTCCTAGACTATAAGACCGCAGAAAAATGATATAAAATAGGAATGCAGAGCGAAATTTAAAAAAAAAAAAAGAACTTCTGTCAAGTCTAGATTCCAATATTCTCCCTTAAAGCAGCTTGAAAACTGAACATATGTAATGGTTAAGAGCATGTACCCAAGCACTAAACCACCCAAATGAATACTAAGGGACTGACAACTTTGTAGAATTTTCTACAATGTAAACATTCTAGAAATTTGGAAACCATATGCAAGAATATGCTTAATGGTATGTAATAAGTACTGAAAATCTTCTAAAAGACAAAAGTTAAACGAAAATTGAAAGAGGCATTTTTTTCTTTTTGAAGAGAACATAATGCAATGCCAAGGAATAACTTCTGCAAATCTAAAACAAAACAGTTTTGGTTTTCTTTCTCCTCACCTTAAACCCTTTATCTTTGCTTACCCATTTCCAACCCTTGTCGGACTACATAAAGTTAGTTGCTATTACCATCCTGAACACTAGGTTGATCTTAACACCTTATTTACAATCAAGATATAAAACGAGCAAAGCCTTAGATCCCTTATTTTTTAAATTAAGCTAAATTTTATGTGCAGTGAAATGCATAGATATCGATTGAAATTTGATTATTTTTGATAAATGTGTAGTCTTGCATAAATATAATCTTAATCAAGATATAAAACATTTCCTTTATCAAATGGATCACATTTTTCTGTTTGTTTGTTTGAAAATTTTTATTAAGTGATGGCGATTTTATGTGCTTGATTATAATGCTTTCTTTAAAGAGTATATTTTCTGTATATTGGCTGCTTTTATGTATGAAATTACTCGATCTCGAGATCACTTTCCTTTCTTCACTCTTCTTAGGCACTTTTTAAGATTTCCATTTATCTTGAATACAAAATGAGAATAAGAGAAGTAACATTTGGGGGAGAGGATTCACTTTTATTTATTCACCTATATAAACCATAAATATTAAGAAAAAAGTCTTTACAGCAATTCTAAGTACAGTTGTAGTACAAATGTAAATCTAAGTTACCCCAACTATAAGAAAGTAATCTAAAAATTGTTTCTTTCCTACTAGACATCTGCTTCTAAGTAAATGACTAAAGGAATAAAGTACCTAGTAAGAGATTAGAACCTAGAATTAGATGACTTCTAGGGACCATCTCAGCCCTAGAATATTTTGATCTAGCAATCCAAATATAGCATTTACTATATACCAGACAATAAATGATCGGTGTGGCATTTAAAATTTTATTTAATTCTAACAATAACTCTGAGAAGATTTAATACTATCTACATTTCATAGATGAAGAAAGATAAAGAGATTGACCAAAGTCACAATGGAATGAAATGGCCAACATGGGAATTTAATCTAGGTATATCTGTCTCCAAAGCTTGTTTTTAATCTTATAGTGTATTTTTTATGCCTCTCTCATACCTTCTCTGTTTTTAAGTTGAGTTGTTTATTCTCTTTTAATTTGAGTTATCTAAAAATAATCATGCCTTCTGAAGACATAGGATATCTGTTAAAATAATTCACATACATGTCCCTTCTATCAATGGGTGAATTAAAATAATGAAACTGAGGTCCATTCCCTAAGTGTGGAGCTCTTTTTCCTTTGATCCTCTCCTTAATATCACTAGTTTAGACAACACATACTGGTGGAAATACATTTCACTATCTGTTTTTGTCAGTGGTGCAGCAGGAACAGAGGCAACACTTGTAAAGGCATGATTATTAGTGTCAATGCCTAGATGTAAATATTCTTTTCTAATTTTTGGCCTTATCACATCTAGGAACAAACTATTAGAGTCTGAAATAGGTTTTTCTCAAAATGATGAAAGAGGAACATAGAATATCAAGCACACAAACTGTAGTGTTTAATTACTGTTGCTGTAACTATTACTGTTGTTTCTTACTAAATCTCTTGGAGCAAAGACAGATACAGCATATACAATATCCTCCTACTCACTGTGCTAGATGTGTTCCATTGTTCAAATGGAGGAGTTGCAAAGATTTTAAGTAGTCATTTGTTATCTCATCTTAGGTGCTAATATAAAATGAAGAAACTATTTCCCATGACAAAATACTAGTAAGAGTCTCTGCTAATGAGGTTTTTGTCATATTAATTAAAAAACCAAATGCCAGTATGATATAAAACCATTATGAATAAAACTGTTAATGGGACAGCCCTAATAATGTAGGCAAGATATTGAATACAAAGGACATATATTGGGAGTGTGTGTGTGTGTGTGTGTGTGTGTGTGTAAGAGAAAGAGAGGCTGAAAGAGAGAGAATGAGATTCTGAGTTATTTCAGTCACATCAAGAGTATCACAATTAAAAGGAAGAGAAATTGATAATGTTAAATATACAAAGAAACAAAAAGGAGCTTCATTGGAAAAGGATTCCTTCATATTATGATCATAAGATGCATTGGGGTAAAAATTTATAATTTATATTTCTTTGTAGAAAGAAGGTAAAATAAAGAATACATAAAGTACTTAACCAGAAAAGTATGTTTTCATTATTAATATTACTCATAAGAACTCAGATTACTCATAAGAGGAGATTCTTATGAGATGATGTATCATATCTTTGAACATATCAGTTTTTTATCACGATGAAAACAATTAATTTTCCTTACTATGAATGCATTTGCATCTTTTTAATTGTTTAGAGACTCTGAAAGCTGGAAGTTCCCAGATGGCCTTTATTCATGTTGTACATTCTCTCTTTGATCCACCACCTACTTCAATATTGCTGTAACAACACTATCTATCAAGAAAAAATATTTATTTTGCACCTGTCGATAAACTACATGTGATAAATCATATGTGTGAACCATTTATAAAGAAGTGTTTCTTGACTACTGATTGATAACCACTTCAAGAAGTATGTATAAGTTCTGAAAAATAAAACCTAACAATTTCTCAATATGATAAAACTGGAGAATTATAACTCGCTATTAATAAATCAGAATTGGGTAATATTATAGCAGGAAGAACTGCGGAGATAACCTGACCACCATAAGAATCAATCAAGAGCACCCCCCACACATGGTTTACAGCCTCTGCAGATCATCTCTAGTCTTGCATCCTAACATAGTCTCTCCTCTTAATGGAGTCCATATTCAGAAGTTTCTTAAGAAACGGTGTAAGATAGATATATTTTGACTCTTCAAATGTTCAAAAACACTTTTATACTTCCCTGACTTGATTATTACTTTCAATAGGGATAGAATTTTGGCATATAAATAATTTTCTCTCAGAATTTCTAGGTCTTTTCCTCTTTTTCCTATTGCTGCTGTTGAGAAGTTTGTGACATTGTGATTCTTCTTCTTTTTTATAAGATATTTTGTTTTGTTTTTCAAGTTTTTAGGGCAGAGTTTTTAGGACCCTCTGCTTATTAATTTTTCCTCAGTGTTTAGCAATTTCATAATTACGGACTTTAGTGCCATATATGTTAATATGTGTATGTATTTTTTTTTTCTCCAGATTGAATGGGCCCAAATAATTCCCTGATCAATCCTGAGAATGCTATCCTCCAGTATGGGAAACAATCATATTTATTTATAATTTTACCTCATCCATTTTCCTCGGTTGCCTCATTCTATATCTACTAATGATAAGATACTGGACCCCTTGTGTTAATTCTCCAAAATATTATCTTTTCTTATTGATTCTCTTTGTTTTTGTCTCCTTTCTCAGGATTTTCTTCATGAGAGCACCATGCTTCACCTTCTTCTTCCATAGTACCTGGTGCCTACAAGTACTGAGCCTTTCACATTTCTCTGGATTATAGGACTCCATAGAATGGATAGATACTGGCCAGTTTTAGAAAATGGGTGGATCAGGATAAGAATGTTAGTATGGGTGAAATTTGAATTTGGCTTGAAGGAATGTGGGGGATTGGCTGTAGGGAAATATGTAAATGAGAATAAAGCAGAGTTGGCAAAGGAAAGAAATGAGAAAATATAAACATACATATTTGTGTTTGGAGAATTAAAGAGACAAAATTGATAAAATTGGAAAAGTAACATGAAGTCAGAATGTGGAGGGGTCTCTAGCTACTTAGGAACATGACATCCCCAAAGGTTAGGTTACAAGCTTCATATCTCACCCATCATTGTAACGCAAAGCACCCATGTCAAGGACACTCAGAGCTAGAGGCCTTCTGAAATTCAGGGAAGAGAGGCAATGATGCATTGTTTACTGTAACATGAATCTGAGGTCATGAGGAGTCAATCGCATTCTAATAGTTACTCGCTCATCTATAAAACAAGTATAAGAAGTCCACCAGTTAGAATTATTTAGGGAATTTAAGTTGATTAGATGATCTAATTATTACTGGATATTTTTGTCCTGGATGGGGAGAACAAAATTGAAATAAAGTCTGAAGGCTATTAAACATATACCTACCTATTTAGCGTTGTCCTGTTTCAATCTCATTGTTATCTTTTATTCACACATACAGAATTTAAAATACCAGGGATTATAATAGCTGCCCATATTTACTTCATACTTGCCTGGAAACAGAGAATATAGAATGAGAAGTGTTAATGTCAGGTATATGAGTTTCAGCTCTTTGCTTTGCTATTTCTTAACTGTTTAAAATTAGAGGAAGTAATTTAAAACTCTGAACTTTTTTACTCACCTTTTAGAATGAGCACTCCTGTATTGAGAAGCTGGAGCTGTGGAATTGACTTAAGAATATACAGATTTTGACCTGCTGAGCGAGGAGACACAAGCCACCTACACGTGGCAGCAGGTAGCTCTTTCAGCATCTGAGCTCCCACTTTGAGAACGTGAAACCTCTGGGGTCAGTTTTCATTGAAGGTGCAGTTTCAATACACCCACATAAAGGAAGCAGTAACATTTATTACTCACAGATCCCTGAAGTTAGGGGGCACAATTGAGCCAGGGGAAAGGCAGTCCTCTGGCCCAGGTCACAGGCTAGCATGAGAGAGAGGGCAGGGTAGCAAGCACTTATGGCTTATAAAATGTTTCCGGTGGAGGTCACTAATTTTTTCAGGCTTTATTCTAAGTGGTTATTTTAAAAGTTACCCCGGAAAAGTAAAGCGAAAACTTATGGTAGACAGCCTAAAAATAAGTCTTTACCTAAAAGTCCAGACTTTGGGTGTGAGCAGGGTTATCATACTACACTGTGCTAAGTAGCAAATCAGAAAAAACAGTTTTCCTCAAAAGTTGTTTTTCTTATCACACATGCCCAAATGATTATTTTGTTATGGATCTCACTATTTTAATTTTCCAAATGATGCTTAGAAGAATACTTAAAATTTTCAACACAATGCACAAACTATACAGTCACTGCCCATTGTAGACGGTTTTGCACTTTGAAGTTATGACGGAACAGTATATATCACAGTATATATAGGAATGAGATAAACCAACCAGCAGACCAGATTTAGATGCCTGGTTCGTGAGAAGTGAAGGAGCTTAGTATATTTGTTTTCTTAAAATTGTTCCTTTGTACATTCTTTTGTAATAAAGGTTTTCTCCTTCTCTTATGAATATTTACTTATTCTTTAAAATTTAGTTCTTCCCTCCTGCAGCACTACTAAAATAGAAGTAAAGACACAAATAAAAAAAGGTCAAAGAGAACTAGAGGGTTAGCAAGAGATTTCTTCAAAACTTGGAAAGAATAATGCAATAAAGCTAGAAGATAGGGGTTAAGAAGTATGAGGACTTCAGTCACTGATTTGAATTTAGTAACAGGGACTAAAGAGGAATATTGCTTTAGTACACAGACAAAAACTTAAAAATGGTCATGCACAGGGTAAGGGATAGAATAAGGAGCATTGTAATAAAGGAAAATGATTGAGTAATCAGAGTTTACAAATGACACTCCAAATCTGGTGCAGTCTTGTGGGAAGACAATTTGTCTGTGACTTTCAGTATTGCAAAAGTTTTCATGGAATATTGCACTGGTGTATGCTAGTGTTGCATGAATGATGAAAAGATGGCCCATGTATATTGCTATTTTGTTTACTTTTTCACAGTAAGCTTGGACCATTAACTTGAAAACATAGTTGGCAAAGGTAAATTTTTACACATCCAATTGCTTTAAATATAGCCCAAATAAGAATGTTTCTACCATTTAGAACCTGACTGTTTTCATATCCTGTGAAACTGCATCCAACATTTGCTGGACAGAGATTAAAAAAAAAAAACCCTGGGCTGTAAAAAAAACCCAAGCTGCTGCTGCTTTCTAGATCTCACTGACACAAAGGCTCCTCATCTTATTTAGCAATATCACATAAACATGTAAGTGCCTATACAATTCCCCTCTTCCCTTGGAGTCCCTTTACCATCTTCCCCTTCTGGGTGGTGACCCCATGCTGCTGTCTCAGGAGGGTTTCCTGGTGCAGGGGATTTTCCTTTCCCTGGCAGCAACCTACCAAATATGCATCTTAATAAAATGTGAAAGCAAAAGCACATACCTACAAAAACAATAAAAATCAAGAAAGTACAATGTCACAAAAAGAAAATGATACTTCTCCAGAAACCAAAGTCATAGAATATTGAAATCTAACTGGTAAAGAATTCAAATTAGCTGTTATGAAGAAATTCAACAAGTTATAAGGATACTCAGAAAGACAGTCCAGGAATAAAATCAATGAACAGAAGGAGTTCTGAAACAAAAAATATTGAAATTAATAAAAAAAAAATAATCAAAAAAGAAGTTCTGGAGCTGGAGAGTTCAACTAATGTGATGAAGAATGAGATCGAAGGCATCAGTAACAGGGCAGATAAGATGGGAGAAAGAATAAATGATTGGAGGATAGGAGTATGGAAATAATTCAGTAAGAAGGAGAGGGAGAAACAAAATTCTTAAAAAGTGAAGAAACCCTGTAAGATCTCTCAGATTCATTCAGAAATCCAATTATTAGAATAATTGGTGTTCCAAAAGGAGAAGAGAGGGAAAAAGGGGCAGAGAGTTTATTTAAAGAAGTAGTAGCTGAGAACTTCCCAAGCTGGGGAAGGAACTGGATATACGAGTCCACAAAGCTAACATAATACCCTGTTTTCTTAGTACAGAAAGACTTTCTCCAAAACACATTGTAATGAAACTTACAAAAATCAGTGATAAAAAAGAATTTTAAAGGAAGCCAGGGTACATTCACCTACAAAAGAATCCACATGAGTCTATCAGCAGATTTCTCAGCAAAAACTCTACAGGTCAGAAGAGAGTAGAATGACATATTCTAAGTATAGAAAGATAAAATTTTCCAGCCAAGAATAATTTACCTGCAAGTTACCCTTCAGATATGAAGGAGTATAAAGACTTTCCCAGCCAAACAGAAACTGAGGTAGTTTGCCACCACTAGACCTGCCTTGCATGAAATGCTGAAAAGAGTCCTTCTTCAAGCTGAAATGAAAAGATGTTAATCAGCAACACGAAAACATATGAAAGTACACAACACTCTGGTAAAGGTGAGAATAGACAGTCAAAATTAGAAAACTATAACTCTATGTTAGGATGGTGTGTTATCCACTTAACTATAGTATAGAGGTTAAAGGAAAAGAGTATTAAAAGTAACTATAGCTACTATAATTTGTTAATAAATACACAGCATAAAAAGAGGTAAATCGTGACATCAAAAATGTATGGGCTTGGGCTTCCCTGGTGACACAGTGGTTGAGAGTCCACCTGCCAATTCAGGGGACACGGGTTCGTGCCCCAGTCTGGGAGGATCCCACATGCCATGGAGTTGTTAGGCCTGTGAGCCATGGCTGCTGAGCCTGCGCGTCGGGAGCCTATGCTCCGCAACGGGAGAGGCCACAACAATGAGAGGCCTGCGTACCACAAAAAAAAAAAAAAAAAAAAAAAAAAAATATATATATATATATATATATATATATATAAAAGGGCAAGAGAAAAAGGATGGATCTTTTATAGGTACATAAAGATAAGTTGCTGTCAGTCTAAAATGGACTATTTTATGTGAGGTGTTTTATGTAAGCCTCATCATAACCACAAAGCAAAAATCTAGAGTTGGTTCACATAACGTAAAAAAGGGGAAACGGAGCATATAACCATGAAAACTAACGAATTTACAAAAGTAGGCAGATACAAAGGGGAAAAGAAACAATGGGAAGAGAAAATAACCTGAAAGCAAATGATAAGATGGCAGTAGTAAGTCCCTACATATCAATAATCATTCTAAACATAAATGGGTTGAATTTACCAATCAAAAGGCACAACAGAGTGGCTGGATGCTTAAAAAAAAGACCCACCTATATGCTTTAACCAAGAGGCACATTTTAGCTCTAAAGAGACACATAGACTCAAAGTGAAGGGATGGAACAAGTTAGTCTATGCAAGTAAAAACCAAAAGAAAGTGGGATTAGTCATTCTTACATCAGACAAAATAGATTTCAAGCAAAAAAATGGTAACAAGAGACAATGAAGGTCAGTACATAATGATAAAGAGGTCAATTATTCAAGAAGATAAGCAATGATAGATAAATGTACACCCAACAGCATCTAAATATATAAGCAATCACGAATGGATCTGAAGGGAAAAAAAGACAATACAATAATAGTAGGGACTTCAATACCCCACTGTCAGCAATGGAAAGATCATCCAGACAGTAAATTGACAAGGAAATATTGGAATTAACCATACTTTAGATGAAATGGACTTAGCAGACATATATAGAATATTCCCTCTAACAGCAGCATAACACATATTCTTCTCAAGAGCACACAGTACATTCTGCAGGATGATCATATGATAGACCAACTCTTTGCAAATTTAAGAATATTGAAATCATGCCAAGTAACTTTTCTGACCCCAATGGTATAAAACTTGTAATCAACAACAAGAGGAAAGCTGGACAATCTACAAATATGTGGAAACTAAGCAACACACTCCTGAATAACCAATGGATGAAAGGAGAAATCAAAAAGAAATTTTAAAATGCCTTGAAACAAATAAAAATGGAAACACAACATACCAAATCTTATGGTATTCTGCAAAAGCAATTCTGAAAAAAAGTTTATAGGGATAAAAGTATATACTAAGAAATCAGAAAGATCTCAAATAAAACACCTAATTTTACTCCTCAAGGAACTAGAAAAAGAAGAACAAATTATTCCCCTAGTTAGCAGAAGAAGGAAATAATAAAGACCTGAGCAGAAATGAATGAAATAAAGACTAGAAAAATAAAAGAAGGATCAATGAAACTAAGAGCTGCTTTATTGGAAAGTTAAACAAAATTGACAAACCTTTAGCTAGACTTAACAAAATTTCTAACGAAATTTGTTAGAAAATCTAATTTTCTAACAAAATTAGGAATGAAAACAGACATAACAACTAATATTACAGAAATATATAGAATCATAAGAAAATACTATGAACAAGTGTATGTCAACAGATGGATAAATTCCTAGAAATACATAACCCAATGAGACCAAATTAGGAAGAAATAGAAAATCTGAACAGACCAGTAACAAGTAAAGACAAGAATCAGTAATCAAAAACCTCCCAACACAGAAACCACAGGACCAGACAGCAAATTCTAGTTAACATTTGAAGAAATAACACCAGTACTTCTTAAACTCTTCCAAAAAAATTGAAGAGAAGGAAATACTGACAAACTTGTTTGATGAGGTCACTGTTACACTGATATTTATTACAGTTAAGGACACTATAAGTAAAGAAAACTACAGACCAACATCCCTGATGAATATAGATGTAAAAATTCTCAACAAAATATCAGCAGACCAAACTTAAGAACACATTAAAAGGATTATACACCATGACCAAGTGGGATTTATCTGGGTGATGCAAAGGTGTTTAAACACGTGCAGATAAATATATTGTAATATATCACAGTAATTGAATGTAAGACTTTTAAAAAATCACATGATTATTTCAACAGATGCAGAAGACATCTGAAGAATTACAACATCCTTTCATAACAAAAACCCTCAAACCTTCCATTGGACATAGAAGAATCATACTTCAACATTTTAATGTTTATATACAACAAATCAACAGCTAACATTATACTTAATGGTGAAAATTTTTAATTTTTCCTCTAAGATCAGGAACAGGACAATGATGCCCACTCTCCCCACTCTTATTCAATATAGTACTGGAAGTCCTAACTGGAGCATGTATGCAAGACAAAAAAATAATAATAATAAAAGACAGTCGATTGAAAAGAAAAAGGTAAAATTGTTATTTGAAGATGATATGAGGTTATATACAGAAAATTCCAAAGACTTCATCAAAAAACTGTTGAAACTAATCAAAAATTTCAGTAAAGTTGCAGGATGTAAAATTAACATACAGTAATTGATTGCATTTATATACACTAATAATGACATCTGAAAAAGAAATAAAGAAAACTATCCCATTCACAAAAGCATCATAAACAATTAAATACCTAGGAATAAATTCATCCAAGGAAGTTAAAAATATGTACAATGAAAACTAAAAGACTCTGATGAATAAAATTAAAGAAGACACAACAAATTTAAAGATATCTGTTTGTTTTTTTTTTTAACATCTTTATTGGAGTATAATTACTTTACAATGGTGTGTTAGTTTCTGCTTTATAACAAAGTGAATCAGTTATACATATATATATGTTCCCATACCTCTTCCCTCCTGTGTCTCCCTTCCTCCCACCCTTCCTATCCCACCCCTCTAGGTGGTCACAAACCAACAAGCTGATCTCCCTGTGCTATGCGGCTGCTTCCCACTAGCTATCTACTTTACGTTCGGCAGTGTATATAAGTCCATGCCACTCTCTCACTTTGTCACAGCTTACCCTACACCTTCCCCATATCCTCAAGTCCATTCCTTAGTAGGACAGTGTCTTTATTCTCGTCTTACCCCTAGGTTCTTCATGACCTTTTTTGTTTTTTTGGGTTTTTTTCTTAGATTCCATAGATATGTGTTAGCATACGGAATTCGTTTTTCTATTTCTGACTTACTTCACTCTGTATGACAGACTCTAGGTCCATCTACCTCACTACAAATATCTCAATTTCGTTTATTTTTATGGCTGAGTAATATTCCATTGTATATATGTTCCACATCTTCTTTATCCATTCATCTGATGATGGACACTTAGGTAGCTTCCATGTCCTGGCTATTGTAAATAGAACTGCAATGAACATTTTGGTACATGACCCCCTTTGAATTATGGTTTTCTCAGGGTGTATGCCCAGTAGTGGGATTGCTGGGTCATATGGTAGTTCTATTTTTAGTTTTATAAGGAATCTCCATACTCTTCTCTGTAGTGGCTGTATCAATTTACCATCCCAGCAATAGTGCAAGAGTGTTCCCTTTTCTCCACACCCTCTCCAGCATTTATTGTTTCTAGATTTTTTTGATGATGGCCATTCTGACAGGTGTGAGATTATATCTCATTGAAGTTTTGATTTGCATTTCTCTAATGATTAATGATGTTGAGCATTCTTTCATGTGTTTGTTGGCAATCTGTATATCTTCTTTGGAGAAATGTCTATTTCGTTCGTCTGTCCATTTTTGGATTGGGTTGTTTGTTTTTTTGTTATTGAGGTTCATGAGCTGCTTGTAAATTTTGGAGATTAATCCTTGGTCAGTTGCTTCATTTGCAAATATTTTCTCCCATTCTGAGGGTTGTCTTTTGGTCTTGTTGATGGTTTCCTTTGCGGTGCAAAAGCTTTGAAGTTTCATTAGGTCTCATTTGTTTATTTATGTTTTTATTTCTATTTCTCTAGGAGGTGGGTTAAAAAGGATCTTGCTGTGATTTATGTCATAGAGTGTTCTGCCTATGTTTTCCACTAAGAGTTTGATAGTGTCTGGCCTTACATTTAGGTCTTTACTCCATTTTGAGCTTATTTTTGTGTATGGTGTTAGGGAGTGTTTTAATCTCATCCTTTTACATGTACCTGTCCACTTTTCCCAACACCACGTATTGAAGAGGCTGTCTTTTCTCCACTGTATATTCTTGCCTCCTTTATCAAAGATAAGGTGACCATATGTGTGTGGGTTTATCTCTGGGCTTTCTATCCTATTCCATAGATCTATATTTCTGTTTTTGTGCCAGTACCATACTGTCTTGATTACTGTAGCTTTGTAGTATAGTCTGAAGTTAGGAAACCTGATTCCTGCAGCTCCATTTTTTGTTCTCAAGATTGCTTTGGCTATTCGGGTTCTTTTGTGTTTCCATATAAATTGTGAACATTTTTGTTCTAGTTCTGTGAAAAATGCCAGTGGTACTTTGATAGGGATTGCATTGAATCTGTAGGTTGCTTTGGGTAGTAGAGTCATTTTCACAATGTTGACTCTTCCAATCTGAGAACATGGCATATCTCTCCATCTATTTGTATCATCTTTAATTTCTTTCCTCAGTGTCTTATAATTTTCTGCATACAGGTCTTTTGTCTCCTTTGGTAGGTTTATTCCTAGATATTTTATTCTTTTTGTTGCAGTGGTAAATGGGAGTGTTTTCTTAATTTCACTTTCAGATTTTTCATCATTAGTGTATAGGAATGCCAGAGATTTCTGTGCATTAATTTTGTATCCTGCTACTTTACCAAATTCATTGATTGGCTCTAGTAGTTTTCTGGTATCATCTTTAGGATTCTCTATGTATAGTGTCATGTCATCTACAAACAGTGACAGCCTTACTTCTTCTTTTCCGATTTGGATTCCTTTTATTTACTTTTCTTCTCTAATTGCTATGGCTAAAACTTCCAAAACTATGTTGAATAAGAGTGGTGAGAGTGGGCAACCTTGACTTGTTCCTGAACTTAGTGGAAATGGTTTCCTTTTTTCACCATTGAGGAAAATGTTGGCTGTGGGTTTGTCATATATGGCCTTTATTATGTTGAGGAAAGTTCCCTCTATGCCTACATTCTGCAGGGTTTTTATCATAACTGTGTGTTGAATTTTGTCAAAAGCTTTCTCTGCATCTATTGAGAAGATCATATGGTTTTTCTCCTTCAATTTTTTAATATGGTGTATCATCTTGATTGATTTGCGTATATTGAAGAATCCTTGCATTCCTGGAATAAACCCCACTTAATCATGGTGTATGATCCTTACAATGTGCAGTTGGATTATGTTTGCTAGTATTCTGTTGAGAATTTTTGCATCGATGTTCATTAGTGATATTAACCTGTGGTTTTCTTTGTTTGTGACATCTTTAACTGGTTTTGGTATCAGGGTGATGGTGGCCTCATAGAATAAATTTGGGAGTGCTCCTCCCTCTGCTATATTTTGGAAGAGTTTGAGTAGGCAAGTGTTAGCTCTTCTCTGAATGTTTGATAGATTTCGCCTATGAAGCCATCTGGTCCTGGGCTTTTGTTTGTTGGAAGATTTTTAATCACAGTTTCAATTTCAGGGCTTGTGATTGGTCAGTTCATATTTTCTCTTTCTTCCTGGCTCAGTCTTGGCAGTTTGTTCATTTCTAAGAATTTGTCCGTTTCTTCCAGGTTGTCCATTTTATTGGCATAGGGTGGCTTGTAGTAATCTCTCATGATCTTTTGTATTTCTGCAGTGTCAGTTGTTACCTATCCTTTTTCATTTCTAATTATATTGATTTCAGTCTTCTCCATTTTTTTCTTGATGAGTCTGGCTAATGGTTTATCAATTTTGTTTATCTTCTCAAAGAACCAGCTTTTAGTTTTATTGATCTTTGCTATCATTTCCTTCATTTCTTGCTCATTTATTTCTGATCTGATCTTTATGATTTCTTTCCATCTCCTAACTTTGGGGTTTTTTTGTGTGTGTGTGTTCTTCTTTCTCTAATTGCTTTAGGTGCAAGGTTAGGTTGTTTATTCAAGACATTTACTGTTTCTTAAGGTAGGATTGTATTGCTATAAACTTCCCTCTTAATACTTTTTTGCTGCATCCCATAGGTTTTGGGTCATCGTGTCTCCATTGTCATTTGTTTCTAGGTATTTTTTGATTTCCTCTTTGATTTCTTCAATGATCACTACTTTATTAAGTAGTGTATTGTTTAGCCTCCATGTGTTTGTATTTTTTACAGATCTTTTCCTGTAATTGATATCTAGTCTCATAGACTAGTCAGAAAAGATACTTGATACGATTTGAATTTTCTTAATTTTACCAAGGTTTGATTTGTGGCCCAAAATATGATCTATCCTGGAGAACGTTCCATGAGCACTGAGAAAAGTGTGTATTCTGTTGTTTGGGGATGGAATATCCTATAAATATCAATTAAGTCCATCTTGTTTAATGTATCATTTAAAGCTTGTGTTTCCTTATTTATTTTCATTTTGGATGATCTGTTCATTGGTGAAAGTGGGGTGCTAAAGTCCCCTACTATGAATGTGTTACTGTAAATTGCCCCTTTTATGGCTGTTAGCAGTTGCCTTATGTATTGAGGTGCTCCTATGTTGGGTTCATAAATGTTTACAGTTGTTATATCTTCTTCCTGGATCGATCCCTTGATCATTATGTAGTGTCCTTCTTTGTCTCTTGTAATAGTCTTTATTTTAAAGTCTATTTTGTCTTATATGAGAATTGCTACTCCAGCTTTCTTCTGATTTCCCTTTGCATGGAATATCTCTTTTCCATGCCCTCACTTTCAGTCTATATGTATCCCTAGGTCTGAAGTGGGTCTCTTGTAGACAGCATATATATGGGTCTTGTTTTTGTATCCATTCAGCCAGTCTGTGTCTTTTGGTGGGAGCATTTAATCCATTTAAATTTAAGGTAATTATCGATATGTATGTTCCTATTCCCATTTTCTTAATTTTGGGGGGTTTGTTATTGTAGGTCTTTTCCTTCTCTTGTGTTTCTTGCCTAGATAAGTTTCCTTTAGCATTTGTTGTAATCCAAGAACAAACATGCCAAGACACATATTAATCAAACTATCAAAATTTAAATACGAAGAAAATATATTAAAAGCAGCAAGGGAAAAACAACAAATAACACAACAGGGAATCCCCATATGGTTAACAGCTGATCTTTCAGCAGAAACTCTGCAAGCCAGAAGGGAGTGGCAGGACATATTTAAAATGATGACTGAGAAAAACTTACAACAAAGATTACTCTACCCAGTAAAGATCTCATTCAGATTTGATGGAGAAATTAGAACCTTTATAGACAAGCAAAAGCTGAGAGAGATATCTGGTATGAATGTATCTGAAAAATTTATATTGTTAAAAAGTCCATAGTAACCCAAACCATCTGGCTTCGACACAATCTCTTTCTGAAGTCCAATGGCATTCTTTACAGGAATAGAATAAAGCATACCTAAAAGTTTTATGGAACCACAAAGACTTCACATAGCCAAAGCAATCCTGAGAAAGAAAACAAAACTGTTCATATCACACTTTCTAATTGCAAACTATACTACAAAGCTACAATAATTAAAATAATACTGTACTGGCATAAGAACAGACGCATAGACCAATGGTACAGAAAACAGACCCCAAAATTAAATCCCACATATGCAGTCAATTAATATTTGATAAGCAAGCCAAAAATGTGCAATAGACAAAGTATAGTCTCTTCAACAAATGGTATGAGGAATACTGGATAAACACATATAGAACAATTAAATTGGACCCCTATCTTACTCCACTCACAAAAGTTAACTCCAAATGGATCAAAGACTTATACCACAGTCTTAAGTGATACCATAAAACTCCTAGAAGAAAAGTTAGGGAAGAAACTCCTCAACACTGGTCTTGGCAATGATGTTTTTTTAGTTATGACACCAAAAGCACAAAAAAAACAAAAACAAAAGCAAAAATCAACAAGTGGGACTATGTAAAACTGAAATGCTTCTGCACAGCAAAAGAACTTGAAAAGGCAACTTACTGAATGGGAGAAAATTTTGCAAACTATACGTCAGATAAGGGTTAATGTCTAAAATATATAAAACTCATACAACTCAACAACAACAAAACAATCTGATTATATAAATAATGGGCAGAGAAACTAAACAGACGTTTTTCCAAAGAAGACATCCTACTTCCCTATAGGTAGATTAAAAAATGCTCAACTTTACTAATCATCAAGGGAATGCAAAACAAAATCACAATGACATGCCACTCTGCACCTACTAGAATGGTTAATGTCAAGGAGACAAGAGATAGTGAGTATTGGGAAGGATGTCAAGAAAAGGGAACTATTTGTACACTGTTGAGGGAAATGTAAATTGATTTAGCCACTATGGAAATCAGTGTGGAGGTTCCATAAATTTTTTTTAAAAGTTCTACCACTTGATCCACGCATAACACTTCTGGGTTAAACCCAAAGGAAATGAAAACAGGATATCAAAGAGGGATTCCAAAAAAAAAAAAAAAAAAGAGGGATTCCCGTTTACTGCAGCATTATTCATAATAACCAAGGTATAAAAACGACCTAGCTGCGTATCAATGGATGAGTTGATAAAGAAGTTGTAATATAACTATTCATTCCTGAGAAAGAAGTACATACATTTATCAATGTTATATGTCAAATATATTTCAATTAAAAAAAAAACAGAATCAGAGACTTAAGTATGGTACTGAAAATTACAGATTATAGATTTTTAACCAAGATTTGAACTTTACCAATTTGTCTGCATGATTAGAATCCTTCAAACAAAGAAAAAGATTTGTATTAGCATTTGTAGTAAAATAAAATATGACATAGGTGAGCCAGCATGAAGCTGATGCTAAATTAGTGAGTTCCAGTCTAGATGATGTTATAGGCTCATGGCCAGGATCCATTTGAGGGAAGCTCCCAAGTTCATGAGGGTTTACAGTGAACATGAGGGAGATATGTTTGGGGTTAAGTATATTTTGTAAATGTGGGCTTTTCTAAATTCATTGACCATATATAATACATTCATAATACCCACTATAAACTGTATCTTCTGGCTCAGCAAAAATAATTATCTCTAAGTTTGTACTTGGAAAGAAATTGTACCTGTTTGAAAATCTTACAGCTCTATCTTCGCCTACCCTACATATAAAAAGACAACAATGTATTTTTAAAAAGACCCAGAGTTAGTTTTTGCAACTGTGCAAATGTTTTAAAAGTTGTGATTGAAACAGAACAAAAAAATCTTTTCTAAATATACCATATACTTACTCCTACCTGAGTCATTGTTCAAGTCTTTCTCAATTCTAGACAAGGTGTTTGGCCTTTTATGAAAAACTAATTGGCATTTATGTTGTTTGAATATTTTTTGAGATTCACCAGTTGGATAGAAATGTTTCTACTCTATAGCTGTGTGAGTGTGCATGTGTGTGTATATGTCTACTCACATGTGGTTTAGGCATTCAACTACTCAATCATCTCTGCTGAACTTGTCTGATAAAACATCTGCTATAGCAAATGAATAATATGTCTTTTTTGAAAGCATATCCAAAAGGATACCAGTGACATCTATTCATAACATGGCTGTCTTGTTTTCTCACTAGTACATTGTCAAGCCCACAGTAGAGCTTGCTAAGGGCAAACCACTGAAGCTTTGTAGTTTTTGAAATGTTTTTATCTTATCAGATCATGGTTGTAATATCCCACTTAACTAAGTCATTGTCAACTTGGGGACTGCAAAATATCTCCTGGAAATGGTTACACTATTCATTCATCAAGGGACCAAGATAATTAAGTCATCCATCAACACTGATGCTTGCTTAGATGTGTGCTATTTTCTTGTTGTCCTGACCTTGGTGTGTCTGTTGCTCACATAAAGTCTCTGATGGATATGTGAGCAGTTATAACTACCCCAAGGCTTGAACAGCCCAGAATGCCCAAATTGAGAAGAACACTGTATTTATTCTTCTGTTTTCAATCATTTTGACTTTCACCTACAATATATGACTTCTCTACAGTCACTCAAGCTAAATTAGTTATTTCTTCTTGGTGTTCCTATAATCATTTCCCTACTATAGTCCTTAGCACAATGTATTATAAACATTTGTCTGTCTCTCCTACACCAATGAGATATCATCAAAGTATTGTATTATTTCCTACTTAATTTTGTTTGCCTTGCAAGCCTACTGACTGACATGTAAAAATTGATTAATAAATAATGGATATGTTAGTTAAATAACTGTATTTGTGCTTTATCAAATTGGATATTGATGCTAGAATAATAATATTCTTTATTTTTTCAAAAAATTTATTGGAATATAATTGCTTTACAATGGTGTGTTAGTTTCTGCTTTATAACAAAGTGAATCAGCTATACGTATACACGTATCCCCATATCTCCTCCCTCTTGCATCTCTCTCCCACCCTCCCAATCCCACCCATCTAAGTGGTCAGAAAGCACCAAGCAGATTTCCCTGTGCTATGAGGCTACTTCCCACTAGCTATCTATTTTACATTTAGTAATATATATAAGTCCAAGCCACTCCCTCACTTCATCCCAGATTACATTTCCCCCCCCCACCCCGTGTCCTCTAGTCCATTCTCTACATCTGTGTCTTTATTCCTGTCCTGACCCTAGGTTCTTCAGAACCTTGGTGTGTTTTTTTTAGCTTCCATATATATGTGTTAGCATATGGTATTTGCTTTTCTCTTTCTGACTTACTTCACTCTGTATGACAGACTCTAGGTCCATCCACCTCACTACAAATAACTCAGTTTTGTTTCTTTTTATGGCTGAGCAATATTCCATGGTATATATGTGCCACATCTTCTTTATCCATTCTTCTGTTGATGGACGCTTAGGTTGCTTCCATGTCCTGGCTATTGTAAATAGAGCTGCAATGAACATTGTGGTACATGACTCTTTTTGAAATATGTTTTTCTCTGGGTATATGCCCAGTAGTGGGATTGCTGGATCAAATAGTAATTCTATTTTTAATTTTTTAAGGAACTCCACAGTGTTCTCCATAGTGGCTGTATAAATTTGCATTCCCACCAACAGTGCAAGAGAGTTCTTTTTTCTCCACACCCTTTCCAGCATTTATTGTTTGTAGATTTTTTGTCGATGGCCATTCTGACTGGTGTGAGATGATACCTCACTGTAGTTTTGATTTGCATTTCTCTAATGATTAGTGATGTTGATCATTCTTTCATGTGTTTGTTGGCAATCTGATGATATTCTTTAAAAGAAAAATGGAAGTCTGAACAATAATTTATTGAGTGCCAATCATGTGTCATAAAATATATGATGAAATATGTTAGCCCAATAAATTTAAAACCATGTAAATGTTTAAGCCTGAGCTATGTCATTTGGGAGCAAAATAATTTTGGGAAAGTAATTTCATTTTTCTGTCAGTTTTCTCAACTAAAAGATAACAGGTTCATAATGTCTGCAACCTAGGCTTGCTTTGAAAACAAAATAAGAAGATTCTTTTTAAATGATCTGTGAACTATA
This sequence comes from Platanista minor, assembly GCA_004363435.1. Lineage (NCBI taxonomy): Eukaryota > Metazoa > Chordata > Mammalia > Artiodactyla > Platanistidae > Platanista > Platanista minor. Next base: position 19,682 of record RJWK010024227.1, read on the forward strand.
ATATTCAACACAAAAAGGAGCTATTTTTATGAGATTTATCATTTCAACGTTGTCAAATTTCAAATTTTCTCTTCCTTGATCTATATACAGCCCTTGATAAAGCTGATCTCTCCCTCCTTGAAACATTTAGTTTGGTTTTCTCCATATTGGTCTAGTTCCTCTTTCTCAATTACTCTTGCTTTTATCTCCTCATATCCCTGACTTTTAAAAGTTGGAATCAGTTCTTACATCTCTTGTTGTATGTACAGCTAACTTTAGAGGGGGTCTCATTCAAACTTATTACTTTAAATGTAATCTTAATGCTAAAAATTCCTAAAGATTTATTTAAAACCAAGTCATCTCCCCTGAATGCAGATTTACATATCTTTCCATTAGGCATTTCCACTTAGTTATTTAAAAGACATCATAAACTGAACACGTCCAAACCTGAACTCTTGCTCTACCTGTAACTCACCTCCACCTGTTCCACCTACAGTCTTCTCAACCCTGGTTAATAGAAACTTCACTCTCCCATGCATAGAACTCCCACGTTTGGAAATCATCCTATCTCTCACACTCCACATCCAATTTATCAGATAATCATATTGATTCTGCAATCAAAATATAAACCGTATCTGACTACTTCCAGCACATCCACTGCCACATCCTCATCCAAGCAAGCATCATCTTTTGTCTAGATTATTATGACAGGTTTCTTACTGATCTTTCTGATTCTATCCTTTCCCTACTACTTGTCTGCTCAAAACCATTTTTATCTTACAAATGGTAAAATTGAAAGTCTTTACAATGGTCTGCTATATCTGTTTGATCTGTACCCTCTCCCATACCATTACCACTATTATATTTCTGATCTCATCCCCAACTCAATCCCAATTCCTTCCTCAACTTCAGCCACACTAGTTCTCAAATGCATCATCCGTCACTCAGGCTCAAGGCCTTTGCAATTTCTGTTCCTTCTGCTTGGATGCTCTCCCACAAGATATCCTCAAGACTCTTTTCCTCATCACATTCATGTCTTTATGCAAATGCCACCTTCTCAGTAAGGCTTTCTCTTACTATTCTATTTTAAAATGAAGCCACCAACATCCCTGCTTTAGTGTTGCCTAAAACACTTATCATGTCCTAAAATTATTTACTTAAATATTATTTGCTCCACTCTCCACACAAAAACATATGCTCATTCAAGCAAGTATGTATGTCTGCTTTATCAGTGACTGTTTCTCAGTGCATAATACAGATATATGGACTGGCATAGAAAAGACACAAAAGAGATGTTTTTTAAGTGCATGAATAAGTTATAACAAAAATATACTCTCAGATTTTAAGAAAATTCAGAGGGATTTGAGAAAATGGTGGAAGAGTAAAACCTGGAGATCACCTTCCTCCCCACAGATACATCAGAAATACATCTACACGTGGAACAACTACTATAGAACACCTACTGAACACTGGCAGAAGACCTCAGACCTCCCAAAAGGAAAGAAACTACCCACGTACCTGGGTAGGGCAAAAGATAAAACAGAGACAAAAGAATAGGGATGGGACCTGCACCAGTGGGAGGGAGCTGTGAAGGAGGAAAGGTTTCCGCACACTAGGAAGCCCCTTCACAGGCGGAGACTGTGGGTGGCAGAGAGGGGAAGCTTCGGAGCCACAGAGGAGAGTACAGCAACAAGGGTGAGGAGGGCAAAGTGGAGAGATTCCCGCACAGAGGATAGGTGCCTAGCGGCACTCACCAGCCCCGGAGACTTGTCTGCTCACCTGCTGGGATGGGCGGGGACTGGGAGCTGAGGCTCCAGCTTCAGTCCGATGCCGGAAGAGGACTGGGGTTGGCAGCCTGAACACAACCTGAAGGGGTTAGTGCACCATGGCTAGCCGGGAGGGAGTCTGGGGAAAGTCTGCAGCTGCCAAAGAGACAAGAGACTTTTTCTTGCCTCTTTGTTTCCTGGTGCTCGAGGAGAGGGGATTAAGAGTGCTGCTTAAAGGAGCCCCAGAGATGGGTGTGAGCCGCGGTTATCAGTGCGGACCCCAGAGATGGGCATGAGATGCGAAGGCTGCTGCTGCCACCACCAAGAAACCTGTGTGTGAGCACAGGTCACTATCCCCACCTCCCCTCCCAGGAGGCTGTGCAGCCCGCCACTACCAGCGTCCTGTGACCCAGAGAAACCTTTCCAGGGAGAATGCACTGTGTGCCCCAGGCTAGTGCAACATCATGCCAGCCTCTTCTGCCACAGGCTCGCCCGGCATCCATACCCCTCTCTCCCCCAGGGCCTGAGTTAGCCAGAAACTCTAAATCAGCTGCTCCTTTAACCCCATCCTGTCTGAAAGAAGAACAGATGCCCTCAGGCGACCTACACACAGAAGCTGGGCCAAATCCAAAGCTGAACCCAGGAGCTGTGCAAACAAAGAAAAGAAAGGGAAATTTCTCCCAGCAGCCTCAGAAACAGTGGATTAAGCTCCACAATGAACTTAATGTACCCTGCATCTGTGGAAAATCTGAACAGACGACAAATCATCCCAAATTGAGGAGGTGGACTTTGGAAGCAAGATTTATTATGTTTTCCCCTTTTCCTCTTTTTGTGAGGATATATGTGTATGCTTCTGTGTGAGATTTTGACTGTATCGGTTTGCTTTCACCATTTGTCCTACGGTTCTCTCTGTCTGTTTTGTTTGATTGCTTTTTTTTTTTGGTGTTTTATACTTTCTAAATATTTTTTTCTTAAAAATTATTTTTTTATTTTAATAACTGTATTTTATTTTTTCTTACATTATTTTATTTTATCCTCTTTCTTTCTTTCCTTCTATTTTCCTCCCTTTTATTCTGAGCTGTGTGGAGGACAGGCTCTTGGTGCTCCAGCCAGGCTTCAGGGCTGTGCCACTGAGGTGGGAGAGCCAACTTCAGGACACTGGTCCACAAGAGACCTCCCAGCTCCACATAATATCAAATGGCGAAAATCTCCCAGAGATCTCCATCTCAATACCAAGACCCAGCTTCACTCAATGACCAGCAAGCTACAGTGCAGGACACCCTATGCCAACAATTAGCAAGACAGGAACACAGCCCCATTGATTAGCAGAGAAGCTGCCTAAAATCATAAGGCCACAGACACCCCAAAATACACCACCAGACGTGGACCTGCCCAATAAAAGACAAGATCCAGCTTCATCCACCAGAACACAGGCACTAGTTGCCTCCACTAGGAAACCTACACAACGCGCTGAACCAACCTTAGCCACTGGGGACAGACACCAAAAACAATGGGAACTACAAACGTGCAGCCTGTGAAAAAGAGACCCCAAACACAGTAAGTTAAGCAAAATGAAGACAGAAAAACACACAGCAGATGAAGAAGCAAGGTAAAAACCCACCAGACCTAATAAATGAAGAGGAAATAGGCAATCTACCTGAAAAAGAATTCAGAATAATGATAGTAAAGATGATCCAAAATCTTGGAAATAGAATAGAGAAAATGCAAGAAACATTTAACAAGGACCTACAAGAACTAAAGAGGAAAGAAGCAATGATGAACAACACAATAAATGAAATTAAAAATACTCTAGAACGGATCAGAAGCAGAATAACTGAGGCAGAAGAATGGATACATGACCTGGAAGACAAAATAGTGGAAATAACTACTGCAGAGCAGAATAAAGAAAAAAGAATGAAAACAACTGAGGACAGTCTCAGAGACCTCTGGGACAACATTAAATGAACCAACATTCGAGTAAAGGGGTCCCAGAAGGAAAAGAGAAAAAGAAAGGGACTGAGAAAATATGTGAAGAGATTAGAGTTGAAAACTTCCCTAATATGGGAAAGGAAATAGTAAATCAAGTCCAGGAAGCACAGAGAGTCCCATACAGGATAAATCCAAGGAGAAACACGCCAAGACACATGTTAATCAAACTATCAAAAATTAAATATAAAGAAAAAATATTAAAAGCAGCATAGGGAAAACGACAAATAGCACACTAGGGAATCCCCATAACATTAACAGCTGATCTTTCAGCAGAAACTCTACAAGCCAGAAGGGACTGGCAGGACATATTTAAAGTGATGAAGGAGCAAAAGCTACAACCAAGATTACTCTAACCAGCAAAGACCTCATTCAGATTTGATGGAGAAATTAAAACCTTTACAGACAAGCAAAAGCAGAGAGAGGTCAGCACCACCAAACCAGCTTTACAACAAATGCTAAAGGAACTTCTCTAGGCAAGAAACACAAGAGAAGGAAAAGACCTACAGTAACAAACCCAAAACCATTAAGAAAATGGGAATAGGAACATACATATCAATAATTACCTTAAATGTAACTGGATTAAATGCTCCCACCAAAAGACACAGACTGGCTGAATGGATAGAAAAAAAAGACCCATATGTATGCTGTCTACAAGAGACCCACTTCAGACCTAGGGACACATACAGACTGAAAGTGAGGGGATGGAAAAAGATATTCCATGCAAATGGAAATCAGAAGAAAGCTGGAGTAGCAATTCTTATCTTAGACAAAATAGACTTTAAAATAAAGACTATTACAAGAGACAAAGAAGGACACTACATAATGATCAAGGGATCAATCCAAGAAGAAGAAATAACAATTGTAAATATTTATGCATCCAACATAGGAGCACCTTAATGCATACGGCAAATACTAACAGGCCTAAAAGGAAAAATCGACAGTAATACAATCACAGTAGGGGACTTTAACACCCCACTTTCACCAATGGACAGATCATCCAAAATGAAAATAAATAAAGAAACACAAGCTTTAAATGATACATTAAACAAGATGGACTTAATTGATATTTATAGGACATTCCATCCAAAAGCAACAGAATACACATTTTTCTCAAGTGCTCATGGAACATTCTCCAGGATAGATCATATCTTGGGTCACAAATCAAGCCTCGGTAAATTTAAGAAAATTCAAATTGTATCAAGTATCTTTTCTACCACAGCACTCTGAGACTAGATATCAATTACAGGAAAAGATCTGTAAAAAATACAAACACATGGAGGCCAAACAATACACTACTTAATAACGTAGTGATCACGGAAGAAATCAAAGAGGAAATCAAAAAATACAGAGAAACAAATGACAATGGAGACACGATGACCCAAAACCTATGGGATGCAGAAGTTCTAAGAGGGAAGTTTATAGCAATACAATCCTAACTTAAGAAACAGGAAACAACTCAAATAAACGACCTATCCTTACACGTAAAGCAATTAGAGAAAGAAGAACAAAAGACCTGCAAAGTTAGCAGAAGGAAAGAAATCATAAAGATCAGATCAGAAATAAATGAAAAAGAAATGAATGAAACGATAACAAAGATCAATAAAACTAAAACCTGGTTCCTTCAGAAGATAAACAAAATTGATAAACCATTAGCCAGACACATCAAAAAAAGGGAGAAGACTCAAATCAATAGAATTAGAAATGAAAAAGGAGAAGTAACAATTGACACTGCAGAAATACAAAGGATCATGAGAGATTACTTACAAGCAACTATATGCCAATAAAATAGACAAACTTGAAGAAAGGGACACGTTTTTAGAAAAGCACAACCTTCCAAGACTGAACCAGGAAGAAACAGAAAATATAAACAGACTAATTACAAGCAATGAAATAGAAATTGTGATTAAAAACCTTCCAACAAACAAAAGCCCAGGACCAGATGGCTTCACAGGTGAATTCTATCAAACATTTAGAGAAGAGCTAGCACCTATCCTTCTCAAACTCTTCCAAAATATAGCAGAGGGAGGAACACTCCAACTCATTCTACGAGGCCACCATCACCCTGATACCAAAACCAGACAAAGATGTCAGAAAGAAAGAAAACTACAGGCCAATATCACTGATGAACATCAATGCAAAAATCCTCAACAAAATACTAGCAAACAGAATCCAACAGCACATTAAAAGGATCATACACCATGATCAAATGGGGTTTATTCCAGGAGTGCAAGGATTCTTCAATATATGCAAATAAATCAACGTGATACACCATATTAACAAATTGAAGGAGAAAAACCATATGACCATCTCAATAGATGCAGAGAAAGCTTTTGACAAAATTCAACACCGATTTATGATAAAAACCCTGCAGAAAGTAGGCATAGAGGGAACTTTCCTCAACAAAATAAAGCCATATGTGACAAACCCTCAGCCAACGTCATCCTCAATGGTGAAAAACTGAAAGCATTTCCACTAAGATCAGGAACAAGACAAGGTTGCCAACTCTCACCACTCTTATTCAGCATAGTTTTGGAAGTTTTAGCCATAGCAATCAGAGAAGAAAGAGGAATCCAAATTGGAAAAGAAGAAGCAAAGCTGTCAGTGTTTGCAGATGACATGATACTATACATAGAGAATCCTAAAGATGCTACCAGAAAACTACTAGAGTGAATCAATGAATTTGGTAAAGTAGCAGGAGACAAAATTAATGCACAGAAATCTCTGACACTCTTATACACTAGTGATGAAAAACCAAGTTTGGTTTGGTAACAATATTGATACCTTATTATTAACTATATTTCATATTTTACCCAATTTTCTCCTAGGCTCATGTCCCCTTGGCTGTGAGAGGCTTTCAGACTTCCCTTGCTTTTGATGACTTTGACAGTTTTTATGAGTACTTATCAAGTATTTTATAAATTTTCTTTCAGTTGGAATTTGAGTAATGTGTTTCTCATGCTTAGGTTGGATTCATGGGGTTTTAAGAGGAATCTCACAAAGGTAAAGTGTCATTTTCATCACACTATCTAAAATGTAAATACTATCAGCATGACTTATCACTATTGATGTTAATTTTGATCACCTGGCTGATGTAGTGCTTATCAGTTTTCTCCACTGTAAAGTTTTTTTTTTTTTTCTTATTTCATACTGCACTCTGGAATGAAGTCATTATTGTACTCATTCTTAAGGAGTGTATAGTTATGTTGTTTGCAGAATTATTTTGTATGGAAAATTTGTCTATTCTTCCCCACTGATTTATTTTTTCATTCATTTATATCTGAATATGAACTCTTGGACACTTATTTTATACCTTGTATTATAATCTGATACTACTTGACTTATTGGGCTTTCCAAATTCTACAGGCTTTGGCTATTGGAAAATCTTTCAATTGACTCCTGTGTTGCTTTGGCATACCCTCATTATTCTGAGAGTTTTTGTTTTGGGTGTTTTTTTGTTGTTATCTTGTTATCTTGTATTGTTGCTTTTTCTTTTTTTGAGCATTTTACTTTCTGGAAATGCAAGGTGTTTTAGGGTCATCTTGTATACTTCCTTCTCAGTCCTAGAAACAGCCATTTCTCCAAATAGCACTGGTTCCTTTTGTTGTTAGAAACTAAGATTCAAACAATAGTTGTTCACGGTGCTAATGGGCATCATTGTTTCTATGTTATCTCAATTTTCAGAGGATTATATGTGTATATCTCACCTATACAAATATACACATCTATAAATATTTCTACATGTAAACATATGTATCTATACTATACCAAATGTATGAATGTGAACTCATACTGAGGTTTCGAACACTAATCTACTACCACATGGATGATTCTAGCCTCCTTCCCTTGATTATCTGTAATCAACCACCCAATTCAACAGTGAGAAACCTGGCTCTCCCTATTTATCATCGAGGTATTTATTAACCTCTACCCCTTTCGGTGCAGTGCAGAGAGATTTAGCCAACTAGAGCACATTGGTTATATACATTTTCTTTGCCTTTACTCTGATAGACTCCAGTCTTCAAAGTTACTTAGAAAAACACGTTTTCTCCCAGCAGGTTCAGTAACATGGTCTCAAATCCATGTAATACAATTAGATTATTTTATCATATTCTGAATTCTATCCTGTGATGCACCAAACTCTTAAATGCTTTTATTAACTTGCACACATTAAGTTTAGCTCTTTGTGCTGTAGAGTTCTATAAGGCTTGACAAATGCATTATGTTTTCACTTAGCATTAAACATTTAAGGTTAAATCATGTCTTTACCTGGCCTGATTACTCATTCTTTTTTTTTTACCTCTTTATTGGAGTATACTTGCTTTACAGTGGTGTGTTAGTTTCTGCTTTATAACAAACTGAATCAGTTATACATATACATATGGTCCAATATCTCCTCCCTCTTGCATTTCCCACCCTCCCACCCTCCCATGTGGTCACAAAGCACCGAGCTGATCTACCTGTGCTATGCGGCTACTTACCACTAGCTATCTATTTTAGGTTTGGTAGTATATATATGTCCATGCCACTCTCTTACTTTGTCACAGCTTACCCTTCCCCCTCTCCATATCTTCAAGTCCATTCTTTAGTAGGTCTCTGTCTTTATTCCCGTCTTGCCCTTAGGTTCTTCACGACATTTCTTTGTTTCTTAGATTCCATATATAAGTGTTAGCATATGGTATTTTTCTGTCTCTTTCTGACTTACTTCACTTTGTATGACAGACTCTAGGTCCATCCACTTCACTACAAATAACTCAATTTCGTTTCTTTTTATGGCTGAGTAATATTCCACTGTATATATGTGCCACATCTTCTTCATCCATTCATCCGATGATGGACACTTCAGTTGTTTCCATCTCCTGGCTATTATAAATAGAGCTGAAATGAACATTTTGGTACATGACTATTTTTGAATTATGGCTTTCTCAGGGTATATGCCCAATAGTGGAATTGCTGGGTCATATGGTAGTTCTATTTGTAGTTTTTAAGGAACCTCCATTCTGTTCTCCATAGTGGCTGTACCAAATCATATTCCCACAATCAGTGCAAGAGTGTTCCCTTTTCTCCACACCCTCTCCAGCATTTATTGTTTCTAGATTTT
>RJWK010024228.1:0-20129 GCA_004363435.1 Platanista minor
ATGGGACAATGAAGCACTTACAAGAGACTTAGGGACTTAGCTTAAATGCAGTTGGGTCTCCCATGATCTTAGTACCTCCCTAAGGATGGCTTCTTGGCTACACACCACCCTACAGACACCCAGTAACTGCTGCCGTCTCTGTCTCTAGTAGAGGGTGGATGTGGTAGCAGAAAAGGTTAAGACTGGGTGCACACACTGTGCATGCTGAGTTGTGAGGCAGGGCCCAAGCACCTAAGAGGGTTTGCACACACCCTGTGGATATCTCCATAACCAAGAGAGTATGGTGTTAAATAGCAAATAAAATGGCCATGAGAGGTGTATTATAGCTTCCAACTTGATGCCATAAAAATAACAGCAGACTTAATGGTTTAAAACAACAATAAAAACACTAGATCTGGAAGTCAGAAGTTAAACATGGATCTCACTGGGCTAGAATCAAAGAGTTTACAGGACTGTGCTCCCTAATGGAAGCTCTAATGTAGAATCCATTTTCTTATCTTTTCCACCTACTAGAGGCTGCCTGCATTCCTTGGCTGGTATCCCCTTTCACTGTCAAAGCCAGCAATGGTGTGTCAAATCTTTCTTACTCTGACACTGATGCTTATGCCTCCCTCTTCCACATTTAAGAATCTTTGAGGAGCTTTTTAGATCCTGGAAGCCGATCATGGAAAAGAGAATCAAAAAGTGTCGATTTTGTTTGGAGTTGAGTGCTAAGATATAAACTGACTGCCGTGTGGCTGACAGGGTCTTGGTGCTCCGACCTGGTGTCAGGCCTGAGACTCTGAGGTGGGAAAGCCGAGATCAGGACACTGGACAACCAGAAAGCTCCCGGCTGCAAGTAATATCAATCAACAAGAGCTCTCCAAGAGATGTCTGTCTCAACACAGAGACCCAAATGGCCAACAATCTTTAGTGTTGGGCATCCCATGCCAATCAACTAGCAAGACAGGAACACCACCCCACCCATTAGCAAAGAGGCTGCCTAAAGTCATAATAAGTTCACAGACACTGCAAAACACACCACCAGACATGGCAATGCCCACAAGAAAGACAAGATCCAGCCCCACCCACCCACCAAAATACAGGCACCAGTCCCCTCCACCAGGAAACCTACACAACCCAATGAACCAACCTTACCCACAGGGGGCCAACACCAAAAACAAGAGGAAATATGAACCTGCAGCCTGTGAAAAAGAGACCCCAAACACAGCAAGTTAAACAAAATGAGAAGACAGAGGAATATGCAGCAGATGAAGGAGCAAGGTAAAAGCCCACCAGACCAAACAAATGAAGAGGAAATAGGCAGTCTACTTGAAAAAGAATTCAGACTAATGATAGTAAAGGTGATCAAAAATCTTGGAACTAGACTGGAGAAATTACAAGAAACGTTTAACAAGGATCTAGAAGAAGTAAAGAACAAACAAACTTGATGAACAACACAATAAATTAAATTTAAAATTCTCTAGAGGGAATCAATAGCAGAATAACTGAGGCAGAAGAATGAATAAGTGACCTGGAAGAGAAATAGTGGAACTAACTACTGCAGAGCAGAATAAAGAAAAAAAGAATGAAAAGAATTAAGAGCAGTCATTGCTATGTGGCTGCTTCCCACTAGCTATCTATTTTATATTTGTTAGACTCTCATCATTTTTATTCAATATAATTTTGGAAGTTTAAGCCACGGCAATCAGAGAAGAAAAAGAAATAGAAAGAATCCAAATCGGAAAAGAAGAAGTAAAACTGTCACTCTTTGCAGATGACAGACATGATACCATACATAGAGAGTCCTAAATATGCTACCAGAAAACTACTAGAGCTAATCAATGAATTTGGTAAAGGGGCAGGATACAAAATGAATGCACAGAAATCTCATGCATTCCTATACACTAATTATGAAAAATCTGAACGAGAAATTCAGGAAACACTCCCATTTACCACTGAAACAAAAAGAATGAAATACCTAGGGATAAACCTACCTAAGGAGACAAAAGACCTGTATACAGAAAACTATAAGACACCGATGAAAGAAATTAAAGATGATACAAACAGATGGAGAGATATACCATGTTCTTGGACTGGAAGAATCAACACTGTGAAAATGACTGTCCTACCCAAAGTGATCTACAGATTCAATGAAATGCCTATCAAACTACCAATGACATTTTTCTCAAAACTAGAACAAAAAACTGTACAATTTTTATGGAAATACCAAAGACCCAGAATAGTCAAAGTAATTTTGAGAAAGAAAAATGGAGCTGGAGGAATCAGGCTCCCTGACTTCAGACTGTACTACAAAGCTACAGTAATCAAGACAGTATGGTACTAGCACAAAAATAGAAATATAGATGAATGGGACAGGATAGAAAGTCCAAAGATAAATCCACACACATATGGTCAGCTTATCTTTGATAAAAGAGGCAAGAATATACAATGGATAAAAAAACAGCCTTTTCAATAAGTTGTGCTGGGAAAACTGGACAGCTACATGTAAAAGAATGAAATTAGACCACTCTCTAACCTGATACACAAAAAATAAACTCAAAATGCATTAAAGACCTAAATGTAAGTCCAGACAGTATAAAACTCTTAGAGGAAAACATAGGCAGAACACACTATGACATAAATCACGGCAAGATCATTTTTGACACACCTCCTAGAGAAATGGAAATAAAAACAAAAGTAAACAAATGGGACCTAATGAAACTTAAAAGCTTTTGCACAGCAGAGGAAACCATAAGCAAGGTGAAAAGACAACCCTCAGAATGGGAGAAAATATTTGCTAATGAAGCAACTGACAAACGATTAATCTCCAAAATATATAAGCAGCTCATCCAGCTCAATATCAAAAAAAGAAATCAATCCAAAAAAGGGCAGAAGACCTAAATAGACATTTCTCCAAAGAAATCCAGATTGCCAACAAACACAAAAGGATGCTCAACATCACTAATCATTAGAAAAATGCCAATCAAAACTGCAATGAGGTATTACCTCACACCAGTCAGAATGGCCATCATCAAAAAAATCTACAAACAATAAATGCTGGAAAGGGTGTGGGGAAAAGGGAAGCCTCTTGCCCTGTTGGTGGGAATGTAAATTGATACAGCCACTATGGAAAACAGTATGGAGGTTCCTTAAAAAACTAAAAATTGAACTACCATATGAGCCAGCAATCCCACTACTGGACATATACCCCTAGAAAACCATAATTCAAAAAGAGACATGTACCACAATGTTCCTTGCAGCACTATTTACAATAGACAGGACATGGAAGCAACCTAAGTGTCCATCAACAGATGAATGGATAAAGAAGATGTGACACTTATATACAGTGGAATATTACTCAGCCATAAAAAGAAATGAAATTGAACTATTTGTAGTGAGGTGGATGGACCTATAGTCTGTCCTACAGAGTGAAGTAAATCATAAATATATGTATATCTCATATGCTAACATGTATATATGGAAACTAAAAAAAGAAAAAAAATGGTTCTGATGAAACTAGGGGAAGGACAGGAATAAAGATGCAGACATAGAGAATGGACTTGAGGACATGGAGAGAGGGAAGAGTAAGCTGGGACAAAGTGAGAGAGTGACATGGACATAGATACACTACCAAATGTAAAATAGATAGCTAATTGGAAGCAGCTGCATTGCAGAGAGAGATCAGCTCAGTGCTTTGTGACCATCTAGAGGGGCAGGATATGGAGGGTGGGAGAGAGACACAAGAGGGAGGGGATATGGGGATATATGTATGCATACAGCTGATTCACTTTGTTATACAGCATAAACTAACACAACATTGTAAAGCAATTATACTCCAATAAGATGTTAAAAAAGAAAAAAACAGGAAAAAATGAAGAAAAGAAAAAAAGAATCATTGACATTACATTGCACCCAGGACAAACTCCGCCCCGCCCCCATTTTAAGTTCGGTTGATTTGCGATGTTAATTCCCTTTTTACTACATAATCTCATGTATTCTCAGCTTCCAGGGATTAGGAGAAGGACTTTTTGGCAGACTACTATTATGCCTACCACAAAAGGTAGACAGAGAAACTGTAGAAGAAAAGGGAAAATGTCCTGCTTTTTTTTTTTTTTTTTTTTTTTTTTTTTTTTTTTTTGCCGTACGCGGGCCTCTCACTGTTGTGGCCTCTCCCGTTGCGGAGCACAGGCTCCGGACGCGCAGGCTCAGCGGCCATGGCTCACGGGCCCAGCCACTCCGCGGCATGTGGGATCTTCCCGGATCGGGGCACGAACCCGCGTCCCCTGCATCGGCAGGCGGACTCTCAACCACTGCGCCACCAGGGAAGCCCTGTCCTGCTTTTTTAACAAGGGGCTCACATTTTTATTTTGCACAGGGCATCACAAATTATCTACCCAATGCCAGAAAGGATCTAAGTAGATCTACACTCATTCCATCCTTTGTGGTCTACATCTAGTTCACAGAAACACTCATGCATCCCTTGTCCCCATAAATCCTGGTAGAATCCTCTTTCCTGCTCCATGGATACCTTGTCTTTCTCAGGCATGAGTCACACATTAGACTTCATCTCACTCAACTCAGGACCTCCACATTCTCCCATGGAAATCTCTACAGGGAAAATTAGCCCGTAATTCACTGTTATCCACTTTGTTACCTTTTTTTTTTGCGGTACGTGGGCCTCTTACTGCTGTGGCCTCTCCTGTTGCGGAGCACAGGCTCCGGACGCACAGGCTCAGTGGCCATGGCTCACAGGCCTACCCACTCCACAGCTTGTGGGATCTTCCCGGACCGGGGCATGAACCCGTGTCCCCTGCATCAGCAGGTGGACTCTCAACCACTGCGCCACCAGGGAAGCCCCTTCATTACCTTTTATATGTTTTTGAGGTATCCCTTTTCTGTGGTTGCTGTAACAAATTACCAAACACTAGGTGGTCTAAAACAACAGAAATTTGTTCTCTCAAAGTTCTGGAGTCCAGAAGTCTGAATCCATATCATTGGGCTGAAATCAGGGTGTCAGCTGGGCTATGTTCCATACAGAGTCTCTAGGGGCAAATCCATTCTTTGAGTCTTCCCGCTTCTGGTGGCTGATGGCATTTTTTCACTTATAACCACATCACTCCAATTTTCAAGGTCAGCATCTTTAAATCTTTCCCTGCTCCATTTTCACATGGACTTTTCCTCTGTTAAATCTACCTTTGCCTCTTTCTTATAAGGATACATGTGATGACGATAAGGAGCCACATAGATAATCTAAGATAATTTCCCCATCTCAAAGTCTATGACTTAATCTCCTCTCTAAAGACTTTATCACATTAGATAGTATTCATAGATTGCAAATATTAAAACATGAATTTGTGGGGAGGGGCTATTTCCAATCTATCACAGTTGATTGGACTGAAGGGTTCAAGAATGATGATCTAGGTTTCTCTAAATTGCTTCTGCAATTTGTACCTAAGGGGAAGTCTGTTTCTTCCTCACTCTGGCAGCTGTTATCTGTCTAGCAGAACCTCATTTAAAACAGAGGCTGGGGCTTCCCTGGTGGCGCAGTGGTTGAGAGTCTGCCTGCCGATGCAGGGGACACAGGTTCGTGCCCCGGTCCAGGAAGATCCCACATGCTGTGGAGTGGCTAGGTCCGTGAGCCACAGCCGCTGAGCCTGCTCGCCCTGAGCCTGTGCTCCGCAACAGGAGATGCCACAACAGTAAGAGGCCCACGTACCGCCAAAAAAAAAAGCAGAGACTGCAAGAATTCCATTTAAACATTTTGCAAAAATTTAAATTCAACAAATAGGAGAGGTGGACATTTTTAAACTAATCGATCATTATCACTCAGATATAAATGTGAAATGTTCTGAAAATAGCCTGGATAATTATTTGAGGACATAGTCTCAAAAAGATAATTTTACTAATGAATAACTTCATTAACTAGAAAGATCAATGTCAAGCTCAAGGTAGAAAAAGTGTATATGAATATTTAATGTGTTCAAAAATTCAAATGACATAGCTTTATGACTTGGGGAAGTTTCTGGTCTTATCTAAACTCAGTTGTTTTCATCTGGAAATTAGATATGTTAAATATTTTCACAGTGATAGTGTGATGGTGCTAAATGAGGTAACATGTAGAAGCACTTTGGGAAATGTTAAATATTGCATAAATGTGAGCGATTTGAATTGTCATCCAATGGGCTACATATAAGGATATTTCTAGGGATTTCATTCTGCCATATACTAGTGCTTTATGACTTCAAGGTATTTACAGGTCTAGTTGTAGAGAGATTGACATAGAGAACTAACCATAATATCATTGGAGGATAGAGAAGGGAACCTTCTTAGTTACCTTGGGCTGCTACAACACAGTTACATATACTGGGTGGCTTTAATAAAAGACACTTATTTCTCATAGTTCTGGAAGGTGGGAAGTCAAAGATCCAGGTCCCAACATCTTTGATGTCTGGTGATTTCTCTCTCCTTGGCTTGTAGATGACTGCCTTCTTGCTATATGCTCACATGATAGAGACAGAGAGGGTTTTGATTTCTTCCTCATCTTATATGGGAACTAATCCTATCATGGGAACTCCATCCTCATGACCTCATGTAAACTTAGTTACCTCCTAAGGGTCTCACCTCCAGAAACGATCACATTAGGGATTAAACATGTGAATTTGTGAGAGAGAGGTGGGACACAAATATTCATCCCATAGCAGGAACCATCCACATATATGTCAATACTTAGAGAAAATCTGATCACACTTGAATGATTAATTCTATCAATTTTTTTTTTTTTTTAGCCAACATTCTTTTTTTTTTTTTTTCTTTGTGGACACCCGGAACAGCAGGCTGGGAAAGTCAGAGTGGAAAATAAGGAAATTGGTAGCCCAGAAACACTGGCAAACAGCACAACATTAAGATTTGCCAAGTGCACCAGCCCCAAACCTACTGAGAAGGGGCGCACGCTTCCTGAGACACTTCTTTGCAAACATTCTTATAAGAGTTTGCTTCAAAACATGGAGAAATCAGGAAACATTTTCTTGCCTCTGTTCATATTTTAGAGATTTAATATTGAATTTAAGCTTCCTTCCTTTGATTGGCCTCAATCTATCTAAATTCAATCCATATCTATATACCTAAGATTGTGTGTATGTGTGTGGCCATTTTCCCCAAATTATCAAAAATTGTGTGGCACTCTTTTTCTAATACATAACAGAATACAGAGTTACTGTGGTGTTCCTAGGGGTTAAGCAATACGTTGGGGCCTGAGTAGTAATTCAGTTGGTTAGTTTGACAGTTTGAGATAACCGCACTGTACATGTCACTCATTCTATCACTGTATTGTTATTGTCAGTACCTTGGCATCTTGACATTTCTTTTCCAAGCTATGCCACTTTTAGTTTTATTTTTTTGATTTCTTAAAAGGTACTGAAGTTGTATTAGTTATGCATGAAAAATATAACCTTCAATTTTTGAATCTATGTAGGAAAACATAACTTATATTCTTCAGCTTAGAAGTATTTATAAAACATCATAGAAAAATAAAATGAGCCTAGTAATGATTTAATATATGGTACTTAGATTAAAAAAAAAGACATTCACTGTACTATTATTTTTCTAAACAGTTTTTTAATACACAATTTTTAGGTATATCATTTTCTTTAATGTTTAAAATTTTGTGGTTTTACCTCTACACTTTTGTGAGAAGCAATTGTGTATTGGTTCTTTTGAGACTCTGTAGGAAGTTATTTCAAGTTAATTCACTAGGAAAGTACTGAACCAGCAAATCAGCATTACTGGAAATGGCTCCCCATCATATGTACTGTAACAGGATGCCAATAAGTGTTGACTTCCTTCCCTGATAGTGGACCCAACCCCATTTTACCAACCTGCCTGGAGTTCTTCCTTCTGTTTTCTACTTGTATCTACAATATTCTATCATGTATTTTATTTCATCATACTTACTAGCTATGGCTTCCATAACGATTTCTATCAGGAAGGCAGTAGAGCTTGAGAACATAAGTTTTGGCAGTTTAAACATTGGTTCAAATTTTAGCTCCATGACTTATTGGTTTGCAACCTTGTTCAACTGAACTCTGAATTTCAATTCCTTCATCTGTAAAATGGGAATAACAAGGATTTACTCATAGGAGGGTATAGGGATTAAAAGAGAAAGATGCAAAGCATGTGACCCACTAGCTGTCACATGGTAAAAACCTTATGCAATACCTGTTGTCTCCATTGTTGCTCTTATTATGACTACCATAAAATCAATGGTTATGAATTATATAGAAATACAGAATCTACATTTAGTTGTGCAAATGTTCCATTTGAAACTGGAAGCTAATATACAGAAAAATTTTTCTCCAACTCTGACAACTAAAAAGATAAAAATAAACAGAAAATGAAAAAAAAAAAGTTATATATGTGAATTAAATTATTTTCAAAAGCAGAAGCTATGTATATTTATTTCAATGGAATTAATTATTAGGAAATATGAACAAGCTTCTGAGTTAAGAACATCTTTAAAATATTTTGCTTAAGGAAAATGATACTTTGTAAAAGTGCAAAGTCTATTCAATATAGTCTATAGTCCAGACTGTCCCATGCTGTGATTATATCATAATGAGCAGGCAAACAAAAGTAGTAGAATAATTATAAGTTTTCTGGATGTAAGTTTCTTTTCATCCCTGGAATATCTTTTGTATAAAAAATTAATTGTAATGTTGCTCAACTGAGTATGTCTGTCCTTCCATTTAGGACACTCACAAATCACAATGTACTAGCGCTAACCTCCTGGGTAAAATGAATTTGACCAAAATATTTCAATCTCAAGAATATGGGCTATATTGAAAATTGCTTTGTCACTTTAAGAATTTGGACTGCACTACGTTTGACACAAGTATTGCATCTTGCTCATGGGAAATGTATCATCATGGTAAATACCTAATTAGATATAGATATTATTGGATTTTTTCATCAGTGTAAGAATAAAAGTATTCAGTTTGAGTTCTCAAGGCTTTGATTACAGTCTATGTTTGTAAATCCAGTCTTGTTCATCAGAAATATCAGTTATTAAAATATACATTTTAGTTAAATGGGTATTTGAGTTTTTAAGAGAGAATCTATCTCAAACACAAATAAGGACATTTAATAATTTTTCAGAAAAGGCAATAAAAACAAATTCCTCTCAACAATGGCTTATTCATGTATATAAGTACTGTTTAAAAAATGTTTTCATGGAATATGCTTTAGAAATTTCAACATTTTAGTTGACCTATAATCCTTTAAGAATATTACAAAGTGGCTATAAACCTATAAACCAGGGCTTCCCTGGTGGCGCAGTGGTTGAGAGTCCGCCTGCCGATACAGGGGACAGGGATTAGTGCCCCGGTCGGGGAAGATCCCACATGCCGCGGAGAGGCTGGGCCCGTGAGCCATGGCCGCTGAGCCTGCGCGTCCGGAGCCTGTGCTCCGCAACGGGAGAGGCCACAACAGTGAGAGGCCCATGTACCGCAAAAAACAACAACAACAACAACAAAAACTATAAACCAAGGAGAAGTTTTAAATTAATTTAATCTATAGAGTGAATATTAAGACATTTTAGGTCTTAATCCATCAGGTAGTATGGTCAATAATTCAGAATTTATTACGGTAGTACAAGTATTCAAAGGAGAAGGTAATCCAAAAATTAGTTTTATTTTTGTTTTGTATTCCCATATTTATATTGAACATGCTTTTTTTTTTAGGGTTTATAGTAGCTCAAATTAAATAGGCAATTTTTTAAGGCTTAAGTTAGAACACTAGAAAACTATTTAGATTCTATTTTTCTTGCTCTCTGCCTCAACTGAGTAATTAAAAACATTACTTTGCAAATGGATGCAGAGTACATGCCAGAGTTAATCTGAAAATTCACTCTCTACATAAATTAGGAATGGTACATCCTAATTTCTCTGCAAACGTGTATCATATGTGATAACAGTGATGGGAGTGAGGGAAAAATAAAGGTTTTATAAACACATCAAAATTGTAGTCTGCTAGATGATTTCTGTGTGATTGAAATCTTCCATAAGCAAGGGAATATGTAGAAAAGTACAACTCCTGTTATTTTGGAAGCCAACGTTAGTAGTTTATAGTTAAAAGATTTCTAATGCTTCTGAGTTTTATATTGTCATCAAAACTCTTATCATATAGAAAATGCTGTAGATAATGTCCAGAAGATTAACAAAGATATTAAAGACTTCCCTAAAATTAACTGATTTGAAAGGGATTGATATCCACAGAGGAGAAAGTCCATTATCTCTTATTTAAATTCTGTTTATTGGAACTAAAATTATTGGTATGTTGCCATATGGTTCCTTAAAATCAATCATACCTACTATCAATTATTTGCCAAGTTTCACTGCTAAACATATGAAAAATATGGTTACACAGTGTTGGAGATGCCAAAACAAATTTGAGTTACAACCCTAAGGGCCCAGAAAGCCAATTTTGAATATTGTCTTACATTAAATTAGGTTCTGTTCACTATGATTTACATTTTTAATTTCTCTCCCCAGTAGCCTAAACTTACTAGTTTGCCAAACATTTTTTGGTTTTGTTTATAGACAATTTATCTTAGATTTTTGTTAATTTGAATCATACTCCTGTTTAAATATAATGGCTAAAATGAACAAAAGACCACACTCATTTATTTTTACATTTTAATTTTTTGTTTATGGCATGATTTTCTTTTGATTTTTATTTTATATTGGAATAAAGTTGATTTATAATGTTGTATTAGTTTCAGGTGTACAAGAAAGTGACTCAGTTATACATATACATATATCCATTCTTTTTCAGATTCTTTTCCCATATAGGTTATTACAGAATATTGAAGACCACACTCATTTTAATATTCAACAATAATAACAATATTAACCCATCTTAACACATTTCTATTTAGATTTAGCACAGTGACTTAAATGGGGTGTGAAGTTTTATTTATTTTTTAAACAAGCTTAATTTACTTTATTTTTCTTGTACTTAAAAAATGTGTGGTGGCCACAGCTAGAGCCTAGGTCCTCTATGTGGAAACTGTGGTGCACGTCTTTTCAAGATGGTCAGTGAATTCCTGATAGTGAGGCTTAGTGAACACAGTCTCTTTCCAGAGGATGGGATGGGATAGCTGTAGGCCTTGGAGATGGCATGGAAGGTGGACTTGGCGAAGTTATCCATGGTGGTACTGCAGCCCCTGGCTGAGATGTAGCAGTCATTGATACTAGCCATCAACTGCAACTTCTTGGGCACAGGGTCTGACACTATGCCAGTTCCCCTGAGGATGGGGAAGAGATATACCAGCACAGAGCCACAGCAGTGGGTTACTTTGCAAGGGTCGGTGCAGGGCTTGCCAATCTTGTTCCCCCACTATCTTATTGCACGGAGACTATGGCGACCTTGGCCGGAATAATGGCTCCATAAATTGCAATGGCTCTGTCTTTGGTGCACTTAACAGCCAGAATAGCATGTTGTTGTAATTCCCAATGGTGATAAATGTCTTGAACCTGGTCTGCTGGCCAGTGTAGATATGCTTTTGCACAGGTATACTCTTCAGGATTTCCTCCTTCAGGAACACTTTCAGGAAAAAGTCAGTGATCTCAGATTCCTTGATGGGCAGGGAGAGGTGATAGATCTCCTCCAGGGACTAAATAAAAGATACCTGTGTAGATTTCATGGAAGGAGTAAATTTTTAAGGAGGAAAGAAAATTAATTCTATTCTTCCATTTATAAAAGTAGGATTTCTGAGCCATATGTGTAGGAACTGCTATTTGTTGAAATGTCTTACAATAGTAGCCCAGTGTTAAAACATTGGGAAAGTCAAACAGGTAATTAGAATCTTGTCACTGTAGCTGAACTTTCATACTGTGCTGAACACAGGGGCAGAGAAAACTTCAAATTTTATATTAATATGTTAGACCATAGAGTCTGTACGATCTCCAACATTTATTTATTTAAATTTAACCCTTTTGACAAGCGTATACACGTGCACACATCCATACATCACTTCAATAAAAACATACTGGAAAATGAGAAATGAGGAACTGAATAAGAAAATAAATTACTTATTTCAATAAATATAAGAAGGAATATTTAGAAGTGAAGAATCAAGTGTATGGGTCATTGGATAAGAAGGGGTTCAGATGAGGTTCATGCTTGAGTTTGAATGAGTGGGAAATAGTGATATACCTATTAGAATTATTGGACCAAGGACATGAAAAAGTATCTTCAGACTAGTTATGATAAAGATATATTACTTCTTAGGCTCTCACCAGTTATTCCAAAGATCATACGTAATGAGAGGTACAACCATTGGCCTATGTTCATTCTGAATAAAATGATGGTATTTCTATTCAGCCAGTGAAGGGCTAGAGGGCCATTTTTGGATTAGGCAGAATATTGAGAGGAAGACAAAGGAATATTCTTCATTTTATTAAAGTAACAAAATGTGATGAAGGCTGAGAAATCTTGAACCAAGATGTCCTCTTGAACCAGATGTCCCTGAATACAGAATTCTTTGCAGGAGAGTATTTCAGTAAATATAAAAGTAAAATACCTAGTTTTCTCATGCAAGATTCTTGTTCCAGAAAAGAGATCTGAACTAGAAAGATATTGATCACTAGGTCATCAGCAAATAATACATTTTTCTATAAATTATCACCAGCTCAAACCTAGCCATAATTAGTTACGATTCTATTTGGAGGATGTCAGAATTTGACTAGATTGTGTCATTGCATATAGCTTTGTATGTAGCCATGTTACACTGTCACAACTAAGAAACCAACCAGTGATACATTATTATAAACTAAACTTTTCAATGTGCTTATATTTCACCAGTTTTTCCATTAATTTCCCTTTTCTGTTCTAGAATTCTATTGAGGACACCACATTACATTTATTCATCATGTCTTCTTAGCTTCCTCTGGTCTATGATGATTTCATAGGTTTTCTTCTTTTGATGACCTTGGTGGTTTTGAGTTCTGGTCAGGTATGTTGTCCTTCACTGGATTTTTCTGATGTTTTTTCTCATTATTAGACAGGAGTTAGGGGGTTTGGGGAAAGAATAGAGATGGAGTGCCCTTTTCATTACCTCGATCAGTAGATATGTTTCAGCAACACAACACTGTCAGTGATGTCCAGCTGGATCACTTGGTTAAGTTAGTGTTTGCCAGGTTTCTCCATGGTAAAGTTATTATTTCTTTTTCCTTTTGATATTCTCTTTTGTGGCACCAAGCTATTAAGTTCTGCCCACATTCAGGGTGAAAGATTAAGTTCTGCCTCCGGGAGGTAGATCATTTTTCTTTCTCTGTTTCTCTCTGTCCCTCTGTCTCTTTTTAGATTACATATAGGTAAATAGATACTGATATAGTTAAAATTATGTATATACATATATATATATATATATATATATATATATATATATATATATATATTCATTTTCTAGGGTTGCCCTAACAAAGTACCACAGACTGGGTAGCTTAAACAACAGAAATGTATTTTTTGACAGTTCTGGAGGCTGATTTATAATGTTGTATTAGTTTCAGGTGTACAGGTCAAGGTGCTGGTGCTGGCAGGGTTGGTTCCCCCTGAGGCTGTCTCTCACCCTGGCCTGCAGATAACCACCTTCTTGCTGCCTCTTTACATGACTGTTCCTCTGTGCCCCTGTGCCCCTGATATCTCTCTCTGTGTATCTTAATCACTTTTTTTTTTAATAAAGTCAGATTGAATTAAGATCCACCCTAAAAGGCTCATTTTAATTTAATGAAATGTATTTGAATATCCCAGACCCAAAATATGCCTCCTTGGCATATGAATTACGTGGAGATAAAACCATTTGAGCACTGACAGATACAGCAAAAGTTATTTACCTGTCCCCAACTACTTAAAAATAAATTATAAATGTCTCCTTTTATAAAATAAATTTACATTTCTAAGGAAAATTTCTATTTGTAAAGATATCTCTATACCAGGAAAACAGCTAGTCAAGAGACACCTCATGTCATCTAAGAGACTCTAATCTAAATTTCAAGACAACCTTTATTTGCTATAGATTTCCTTCCCTCACCCTCCCATAATTTGCCTTCTCAGCCCAGAAGCCCAAAATTCCATTTCCCTTTGTTTAGACTAAAATATTATATAAGCTGGCTGCCTCCTTGAGTTATGTTTTACTTTGCATACTCCCATGAGAATCTGTATAGATAACATTGTTTTTCTTTTGTTAATCTTTTATCAGTTTGATTTGCTAGCCACAGACATTGGTTTTAAGAGGAGAGAAAGAGATTTTTTTTTCCTCCCCTACATTAATCACCTCTTTAAGGCCTTATTTCTAAATTAAGTCACATTGTGACGTGCTGAAAGCTAGGATTTCAACTTATGAATTATGGAGAGACACAATTCAGACCATAACACTATCTCTCTATCATGTAGAATTCTTCTATAAGGAAAATATTTCCCTTCTCTATTTATTCAATCATTTTTTTTTACACCATTATGGATTCAGTAAGTAACTTACACCTTAAGTTATAATCCAGTACTACATTATTTATTTGTTGCTCAAATTTTTTAAGTTTGGGAACTCTTTCAGACTGTTTCCAGTAACTCTTTGAGTATCTTCATTCTTTAAAAATTTTTCTTTGAGCACTTCTTTATTTTGGCTCCAAACTCATCTTATACTTCCCTTGCTCCAGCCCTAGAATTAGCCATTTCTCCTAGGAGTCCTAGTTTCTTTCAGAAGAGAATATCACTTCTTATCATTCAGGTCACACCTTCTCCAGAAGGCCTTCCAGGAGTAACTGAAGTTCCCTGCTTCCTTCTGGACCCCAGCATTTCCATTATAGTCCCTGCTGCTATTTTTCTTAATAATCCGAAGTAATTTAAAACCACCTTGTTTGGTGGTTGTATATTTATTAGTTTATTGTCTGTGTTCCTCTAAGGAATAAACTGCATGAGAACAGAAACATTGTTTTGATCTCCATTCAAACTGCTGTGCTCACAAGAGGACCTGTCTCATAATTAACACTCAAAAAATATTTTCATGAGAAGGAATTAATAATTTATTTAGAAATTACCTCAGGTTCAATCTGGTTGCATTTATTCTATCATTTTTTCAAATTATTCCATAGGTCAAGATAGGCTAGGTCAAGCTACAATAACTAGCTTTAGGATTTTAATGACTTAACAAAACCTTTTTTGTTTGTTTGTTTATGCAGGCCGTTTCAGTCATATGACTCCTTCATATCAACTTGTGCTCCACAATTATCGAGTATGGAGAAAAATAAGGTATATCAGTGATACTCATATTTCATTGACAAAGCAAATCACATAATTCCAAAGGAGCATGAAAGGCTAAGCTGTCTGGAGAAAAGGAAACATGATTATTAACATCTAATACTAATGAACATAAATTTGATTGTTTGTTTAATATTTGAGATTTCTTGGGGAAAGAAATGGTCTTTTTTTTTTTTTTAATTTCTCCAATTGACTTTACATATAATAATCATTCAACTATCTCCCTTCTTTTCTTTTTTTTAACTTAATTTTAATTCTTATTATTATCTTTTCCCAGGTTTTGAAGCTGGTCTTTGCAACTAAAGGTAGAATTATGAATGCCTTCAAATAATGTCCTTAAAGACATATAGAATATATGAGTGGATTTGCTTAATCCACAGCAAAAATCATGGTTCTCAATAATATAATAAAAGTTAAGATAGTGAAGGAAACGTCTCATGGCTCAGTGAACAGTAATATGATGGAATGATAAGGGAACTACATCATCAGTTTCCTGGTCATTAACATGGTTTTAGTGTTAGGATGTCAAAAGATATTATGTCAAAGAAAGGAAGGCTTTGTGATTTAAAAAAAGTAGGAAAATTCAAGTTTAAACAAAGTAAATTAAAAATTAACATATTTATTAACTGTTGGACTTCTTAGAATTCCCATTATGCTAAATGTGTCCTATGAATTTTCTGAAAGATATTTAATATATGGTACCTGCTAAAGTATTTGAAGTCAGGTACAGTTTTGGTCAAAAAAAAAAAAAAAAAAAAAAAAAAAAAAAAAAAAGGGCCAAAAACAAAGGTCTGTAGTACAGGAAGTATATTTGGAAAGTCATCACAAAGAACAGGAATGAGGGACAAGAAATAAGAGAAAAACATTACAAGTATTGATCTTGGCTGACCTTGGCCTGCAGCAGCTTGAAGCAGGTTTTCAGTTCCCAGCCAGAGACTGAAGTCAGGTCATGGCAGTGAGAGTGCTAAATCCTAGCCATTAGACCACCAGGAACCAGTGGTCACTGACAAGGCCCTGCCCCACCAGCTGTGTAGAAATGAATTTACACATAGAGACAGAAAAAAGTGAAACAAGTAAAGTATTTATTAGAAGGAGAAAGGGTACGTGTGGATAGACACATGGGTGGACTCAGAGAGAGAGTCGTGCCCTCATGGTACTTTGAATCATTCATATGGGCCATTTCTTCATGGTTTCCTTTTGCCAATCATCTTGTTTTGCCTGGTTCTGAGTCTGTATTTGGTTTGTCTCAGGGTCCTCTCATGTATGCATGCACATCTCTTAGCCAAGATGGATTCCAACAAAGGGGCCTATAGGTAGTTGACATCACTTACTATGGGGGGGCACCCCATCCCTTTTTGAGCTCCAAGGAGCCTTTCTATGAAAGTGTAGTCAGGAAGCTGTCCTTGACCTTGAGAATGAGAAATATGTGGTCTCTTATCTGGGCAGGGCTTAGCTCCTCCTCCTCTTCATCTTGAAGTTTCTGTCCACAGGGGACAAATCCCAGCTGTTCAGCCTGGGACCCATCTATCTCCTACCTCAGGATGAGTTACTTAATTGGTCACTGCAAAGGTTGACTAGCGTTAGATCTTACCTGTGAGCTCTTGAAGAGCCTTATGGAATGCCTCTTAGAACTGACTTCTTGGGGCATGAAAGGGGGAAGATTTATACACCCAACATCTATTCCTAAGAGGTCAATGATGGCTCCGTGAGGGTTAATTACTTTCATGTCTTGGTTCACATGTTTGAATGTTAAGGTGGTTTCTAACAAGGATGTCAATTTCTTAGGTTAAAAAAGTCCCTTGAGATGGAGGAGATTGGTTCAAGATGGCAGAGTAGAAGGACATGCTCTCACTCCCTCTTGTGAAAGCACCAGAATCACAACTAATTGCTGAACAGTCATCAACAGGGAAACACTGGAACTCACCAGAAAAGATACTCCATATCCAAAGACAAAGGAAAAGCTGCAATGAGATGGTAGGAGGGGTGTAATCACAATAAAATCAAATCCCATAACCACTGGATGGATGACTCAAAAACTGGAAAACACTTATACCACAGAAGTCCACTGATTAGAGTGAAGGTTCTGAACCACAAGTCAGGCTTCCCAACCTGGGTGTCCAGCAACAAGAGGAGCAATTCCTAGAGAATCAGACTTTGAAGGCTAGCAGGATTTGATTGCAGGACTTTGACAGGACTGGAAGAAACAGAAACTCCACTCTTGGAGGGCACACACAAAGTAGTGTGCACATCAGGACCCAGGAGAGGGAACAGTGACCCCACAGGAGACTGAACCGGACCTACCTGTTAGTTTTGGAGGGTCTTCTGCAGAGGCAGGAGGTGGTTGCGGCTCACTGCGGGGACAAGCACACTAGTAGGAGAAGCTCTGGGAAGTACTCCTTGGAATGAGCCCTCCCAGAGTCCACCATTAGCCCCAGCAAAGAGCTGGGTAGGCTCCAGTGCTGTAAGCTCCAGTGCTGTGTCACCTCAGGCCAAACAACCAACAAGGATGGAACACAGCCCCACCCATCAGCAAACGAGCAGATTAAAGTTTTACTGAGCTCTGCCAACCAGAGCAACACCCAGCTCTACCCACCACCAGTTGCTCCCATAAGAAAGCTTGCACAAGCCTCTTAGATAGCCTCATCCACCAGAAGGCAGAAGCAAGAAGAAATACAATCCTGCAGCCTATGGAACAAAAACCACATTCACAGAAAGACAGACAAAATGAAAAGGCAGAGGACTATGTACCAAATGAAGGAACAAGGTAAAACCCAGAAAAACAACTAAAAAAAGTGAAGATAAGTAACCTTCCAGAAAAAGAATTCAGAATAATGATAATGAAGATGATCAAGGACCTTGGACAAAGAATGGAGGCAAAGATGAAGAAGATGCAAGAAATGTTTAACAAACACCTAGAAGAATTAAAGAACGAACAAACAGAGATGAACAATACAGTAACTGAAATGAAAAATACACTAGAAGGAATCAATAGCAGAATAACTGAGGCAGAAGAATGGATAGTGACCTAGAAGACAGAATGGTGGAATTCACCTCCACAGTACAGAATAAAGAAAAAAGAATGAAAACAAATGAAGACAGCCTAAGAGACCACTGGGACAATATTAAACACACCAACATTCTCATTATAGGGGTTCCCAGAAGGAAAAGAGAGAGAGAAAGGACCCGAGAAAATATTTGTAGAGATTATAGTTGAAAACTTCCCTAACATGGGAAAGGAAATAGCCACCCAACTCCAGGAAGTGCAGAGAGTCCCAAGCAGGAAAAACCCAAGAAGAAACATGCTGAGACACAAAGTAATCAAATTTAAGAAAATTAGAGACACAGAAAAATTATTAAAAGCAACAAGGGAAAAATGACAAATAATATATAAGTGAATTCCCATAAGGTTAACAGCTGATTTCTCAGCAGAAACTCTACAAGCTAGAAGGGAGTGGCACAATATATTTAAAGTGATGAAAGGGAAGAACCTACAACCAAGATTACTCTGTCTGGCAAAAATCTCATTCAGATTCAATAGGGACATCAAAAGTGTGTTACAGACAAGCAAAATCTAAGAGAATTCAGCACCACCAAAGCAATTTTACAACAAATGCTTAAGGAACTTCTCTATGTGGGAAACACAAGAGAAGAAAAGGACTTACAAAAACAAACCCAAAATAATTAAGAATATGGTAACAGGAACATACATATCAATAATTACCTTAAATGTGAATGGATTAAATGGTCCAACCAAAGGGCTCAGGCTTGCTGAATGGATACAGAAACAAAAACCATAGATATGCTGTCTACAAGAGACCCATTTTAGACCTAGGGACACATACAGACTGAAAGTGAGGGAATGGAAAAAGATATTCCATAAAAATGAAAATCAAGGGCTTCCCTGGTAGTGCAGTGGTTGAGAGTCTTCCTGCCGATGAAGGGGACACGGGTTTGTGCCCTGGACTGGGAAGATCCCACATGCTGCGGAGCGGCTGGGCCCATGAGCCATAGCCTCTGAGCCTGGCGTTCAGAGCCTGTGCTCCGCAACGGGAGAGGCCACAAAAGTGAGAGGCCCTTGTACCGCAAAAAAAAAAAAAATGGAAAGCAAAAGAAAGCTGAAGTACCAATACTCATATCAGATAAAATAGACTTTAAAATAAAGAATGTTACAAGAGACAAGGAAGGACACTACATAATAATCAAGGGATATCAAGATATCAAGAAGATATGACAATTATAAATATAT
Source organism: Platanista minor (assembly GCA_004363435.1). Lineage (NCBI taxonomy): Eukaryota > Metazoa > Chordata > Mammalia > Artiodactyla > Platanistidae > Platanista > Platanista minor. Next base: position 19,538 of record RJWK010024228.1, read on the forward strand.
ATGCACACAACATAGGAGCACTTCAGTACATTATGCAAATGCTAACAGTTATAAAAGAGGAAATTGACAGTAACACAATAATAGTGGGGGACTTTAACACCACACTTACACCAATGGACAGATCATCCAGACCGAAAATTAATAAGGAAACACAAGCTTTAAATGACACAATAGACCAGCTAGATTTAATTGATATTTATAGGGCATTCCATCCAAAAACAGCAGATTACATTTTTTTCTCAAGAGCACATGGAATATTCTCCAGGATAGATCACGTCTTGGGTCACAAATCAAGCCTCGGTAAATTTAAGAAAATTGAAATTATACCAAGCATCTTTTCTGACCACAATACTATGAGTTTAGAAACAAATTACAGGGAAAAATTGTAAAAAGCACAAAAACATGGAAGCTAAACAATACCATACTAAATAACCAAGAGATTACTGAAGAAATCAAAGAGGAAATCAAAAAATACCTGGAGACAAAAGACAACGAAAACACGACTATCCAAAACCTATGGGATGAAGCAAAAGCAGTTCTAAGACAGAAGTTTATAGCAATACAATCCTACCTCAAGAAATAAGAAAAATCT
>RJWK010024229.1:0-28520 GCA_004363435.1 Platanista minor
GGGGGGCCACACCTGGGAGCCCAGCAGGCTTTCTGGGCTCAAGTGGGTGGGGCAAACCCCTCTGGCCTTTTCCACTCCTCTGGTCCTGGACGGCCCCTCCCACCTGCCTCTCCTGTTCTCTCCCAGCCTCCCTCCTACCCACCCCCCAGGACTAACCCCGCCCAGAGGGGACCTCTGAGGGCATAGGACCTGGCCAAGAGCCAGGCAGACTTCCCCGGCCAATTGGGCAGGGGAAACGCCAGGCCCCCTCCCCCCTGATCCAAGCCCCCAAGGGTCCTTCCAAGCATGGGAACCCCTCCCCACTCTCAGTCACACCTCAGGGGAGCCAGTCCTGTCCGGCCTCCACTTCTCCTCCCCCCTCAGTCCCCCAACTTCCTACCAGTTCACTTGGGCGTTCTTCCCATCTCCTTGGGCATCGGGGTCCCCCACCTGCATCCAGCAGGTGCCCTAGTTGTGGGGAGATATGAACTCTGCATCTTCCCACACCGCCATCTTGACTCCGGCCCCGCCCCATCCTCTGTTTCTTAAAAATAATCAACCTGCATTAATCCTTTTGCATTAATGCCAAAGAGATACATTTGGGGGTGGTAAATTTTGCTCCCCTACAGTGATCACAACAGTCTGCAACTACTAAAACTCTGAGCTGGGCTTTATTATCCTCGATTTACAGGGAAGAAAAATGAGTCTCAGAGAAGATAAGTCCAAACAATAGTTCATAGTCCTAAACTTTGAGCCCAGATATGGTTCCCAAGCATGTGCATTTTCTACCATATCCAAATTCTTCAAAGGATGCTCCACAGAAGCCTAACTATGTGAGCTGCTAAGCAAGTAAAAAGGGACTATAGCCAAAAAAGTTTGGGAAATAACACATATTATGTATCATCATATACTTAGAAGATGTATTAGCCTATTTAAGTTTCTGAGAAGGCTTACAGTAAAGAAACCTAATTAATTCTGCTTAACCTGAATTTCCTAAATTTATCTGACCACATAACATTACAGTGTTACCTCTACTTATACACACCATGAAGACAATGTCCCCTGGAACATACCTCAGAAAAGGCTCTGCAACATCGTGTTGAGAGGCCCAGAGAGGTAAAGTGATCTTACCAAGATCACACAGCGATTAAATGGTAGTCAGGACAAGAACCATAGTCACTAGAAAAAAGTCAGAACTCCTGGCCGGCTTGTTGAGAGGATCATGAAAATAAGAGGGTACTTTATAAACTAGAAAGCCCTAGTCAAATTTAAGATAGTAATAACTCACAATGCTAAGCATTACTGAAGTATATAGAATATTTGAATAAATGAAAAGGTATGTGGTGCTTCAGGATAGGAAGACTAAATTTTGTGAAGATGTCAATTCTCTGCAAATTTCTTAATAATGTTAAAAACTTTAATCAAATCTTCAATGTGACTGTTTTAATTTGACAAAATAACTTAAAAGCTCTTTTAAAAAAGGTAAGAAAAGCTAAGAGATTTGAATACAAATGCTAATGAGGAAGAGAGATTTTTCTCTATCAGTTATTAATAAATATAAACCTGCATTAAGCAAAACATTTTAGAATTAGCACAGTAATTGACAGATTAATAATAACAAATAATAACAAATAATTTGCCCTGAAAATAAAATCCTAGTATATATATGAACTTACTACTACAAAGACGCTACAAAAATTAGTAAGAAGAAATGAATGTTTTGGCAATAAGAGTAGTGAGTGGATGAGTGATGATTCTTACCTCATGTAAAGCTGTAAGATTAATTTCTGTTGGATTTCGTAACTAAGTTTTTACAAAATAGACAGTAAAAAGCATAATTAGCAGAGTAATTTTGGGATGAGCAAGAACTTTCTAAGCCTAACAATAAAAATGTAAGGGGAAACAAAAAAACTAAGAAAAGTATTTTCAATAAAAATAAATATATAATATTTATATGTACATAAATATAATATTACATATTATAATATGAAATAATTGTACTACAAATATAACATGACTAAAGTCCTTAATATATAAAAGCTCTTAGAAGAATAAAAGATATTTCTAACAGAAAAAACAGGCAAAGGAAATAAAAAGAATTTTAGTTTAAATGCCAACTTAATGTATAAAAAAATGTCACTTGCTAGTGGTCTGAACAATTCAAACTTAACAATGAAGCATAATATGAGACATATCAAATTAACAAGGATTAAAGACAAATGTTACAAAAGCGTGTGACAGTCTTGTAGACTGTTGGTGGGAAAGTAAATCGGGACAACTAACCCAACTTTTCTAGAGAGCAATTTGGTAATATACAGCAAGCATAAACAGTACATTTACACTTGGACTTAGTCGGTCTACTTGCAGGATTAAACCTTAAGAATAGTAAAGAAATATTCAAGGAAACTTTAGACTTAGTCATTTGTGTTAGATTATTTCACTGAGTACATATCTGACTGTACAAAAGTGAAATTGTGACACAGCCACAGGATGGAATATTAAGAAATATTATGCACCTATAAAAATCATTGTTCCTTATTCAATGTTAAACTTTTTTAAAAGCACAATAAACTGCATATATAATATATTCCAAGTTTTACAGATATATAAATACCTATTCATATCCAGATATATAGATATATAGCCAGAAAATATGAAAAGGAATATACCAAAAATGGGAAAGTGAGAAATTCTTTCTGGCAGATGGGGTTTTGTCCTTGTACTTTTAAAATATTTTACTAAATTTTTGACAGTTAGCACCTATTACTTTTATTATCAGAATCAACAAAATAATCATGTAAAATACACTATGTAATGTCTCAAAAATATTTTGCAAGTTGCAGTTCCTTGAGAGCAAATGAAAGGATCTATTTCCTCAGCAGACAAATCACAAGGGAGGCTCTAAGAGGCATCTGAAAGCAGACACCTTTGTGATGGTAAAGCAGGCCAAATGGAAGAAGAGGCAGTTCCAGATAATGCACTGGCCCCCAAGAATCACACATCGAAGGGTCTGAAGACCTGCCAGCGTCTCCCTAGTAATGAACTGTGTGGGTGCAAGAGGGATGCAGTCTTTAAATAATGAAGTTTACACACTTTCAGAGCCAAAGCAGAATTCAGGAATTTAGTGATGAATGCAGTGATTCTCCTAATTCATTTCTTTCTCCCGTCTCTCATATTGCTCCTCTTAGAAATTTTTCCCCACTCTGACCCCCCAATTAATATCTTAATAGTGATTTCTGAATTAAGCATGCAACCTGTGAATTATCTATTCCTTTAAAACTCCGTTTTCCAATTGTATCATTTTTCTATTATCATTGGGATGGGCTGAACCATAAAGTGCACTTGGGCTTCCATGTTAAGTTGAGAATAGTAGGTAGGTGGATTAGACAGAGGCAGGCATCAGGCTTAGAGAATCAACCTGGCCCAGGGCACTAGCCTCTGCTAGGAACCAGGGCTCCTGAGCATAGGCCCAAGGTGATGTGGCCAACTCCATCGAAATCCAAGAGGATCGGTTGGAGTGGGAGTGATGCTTGGAGTCAGGCAGGTGCCTGAATGTGTCGACTTTAGATAGGCTCCCAGGGAGCCTATGAAATGACTAATGAGAGGTGGAAGGATTAGTGTTCAACCCTGGGCTGGGGAGGCTTGCATGTAGGGGATCAGATAGCATGTAGGAGACTAGAAACGCAGGCAAGAGAATGAGAGGACAGTGGAAACCAAGGCAGATGACCAGCGGTCATTGGATGTACACTAACTCATTAGCCTTTTAAACTCTGTTGACCAGCCGCCCAATTTAGATGCACAGAAAATGAAGCCGCCAAGAGTAGCAAGATAGGACTAGAACCATCCCCCTGGAATCATACAGAGCCCTTCTCACGCCCCTTTCCCCAACCTGTTCTCATCTACTAGGATGTTCGGCTCCATGCTCTGGCCTCACATCTGCTTCTGTTCTTCCATTTGCTCGCTCTCCCAGATTTCTCCTAGCTACCTGATTTTGAGCCTCCTGGAAGGACTGGAAATGACAGATTGATTGTATCATGGTCTGAGCTGAGATAAGCCCTCAGGGGGAAGTTTCCTCGGGCACTTTCCCGGTTTAGTAGCACCTCCAAAACAGAAAACAAATGCCCACAGTGTTATTTTTTTAATTATGTGGATCATGAGGAAGAATAGTTTCTTGGTATTTTTATTACATAGAATTACTTTGGTTTCTACTACATTGTAGAGATTTGGACCTAATTTATCCAAATGTTAGTGTTCTATATTTCAAGGATCTAGAGCTCAAATAGCAATTTAAAGGTTAATCTCAGTTCTTGGTACACAGCAGACACTTCATTTATTTGTTCAACAAATATTAATTTCTACCTAGACTGGAGCCCAGTGGGTTTTAAGATGATTTCTAGCATCTGTGGTCTGATATACTATGGGAATTCAGATGGAATCCCAGAATTTAATTGCCTCAAAGCTTCCACTGTACCCTATTTGTGATTAACCTGGAGTTCATCTTGTGATTCAAGAACGAATCACAAGGGACTCACATTAAAATGAATGTGGGACACGTGCATTTCTGTTGCTGGTGAAATTCAAGGATTCACTGGTAACCAGAAAGCTGAATCAGCCTGTCATGCAAAGGCAGTCCCTGATTTGCACCAAAGCCTGATATGAATGAGAACAATTAGGCAGTGGGAAGTTAACACTGTTAATTAAACTCGAAATATGACCCATGGCAGTAATGATCAAATACTCCAGACTAGTACCTAACCCTTTCTGGTCAGAGTAGAAAGCGCTGTATTGAATAATACAGTTATTCAATATGTCCTGGAGGCTAAACTAAGAAATAAATGTCAGACAGTGAATTGCTTTCTTGTTCAGCCCCAGTTTGAGGGAGCTAAAGTTGTATTTTGTCACCTGTGATGATGGTGTTGAGAAGTAGGGCAAAGGTAGTACATGCAATGAAGACAATTGGGGAAGATTCCAGATGGGGAGGAATCTTTTCTTGGTAGCAAGTTCTTTTAACTAAGGACAAAGTCTCAGTGTGGACCTTTCTCCACTTTTGAAACAGTTTTTAGGACACAAGTCCAGTTTCTCATTATAAGCCTTTCTCTGATCTGTGACCACACTTAATGTTCATGGGTGGTCCCTGTCTGTCATCACTAACCTGAAAGTTTTCAGTCTGCCTTCATGCATACTCTTGCCAAGCAACCTACTTGCTTGTTTGGCTACTTCTACTCATTTCTCAGACTCAACTCACAAATTAATTTCTCCAGGATATACCTTTTGTTGTTGTTGTTGTTGTTGTTGTTGTTTGTGGTACGTGGGCCTCTCACTGTTGTGGCCTCTCCCATTGCAGAGCACAGGCTCTGGAAGCGCAGGCTCAGCAGCCATGGCTCACAGGCCCAGCCACTCCGCGGCATGTGGGATCTTCCCATGTCCCCTGCATCGGCAGGCAGACTCTCAACCACTGTGCCACCAAGGAAGCCCCAGGATATACCTTTTGACCAACCATGACCAGTCCCTCCTCAAGTTCTACTACATGTCCCTTATTGGGGACCCTACAGCATCTCCATTACAGTAGTTCACACTGAAATTTTCTGTTTACATACATGCCTCTACCACCAGACTAGGAGCTCTCTGTCCTAGCCTTCCTTCTATGGTACTATGGAACTTCTGTGGAACTATGGTAAAGTTCCCAACGTATGTTGAACTTTGCTGCTAGATTCTCAATAAATGTTTGTTGAGCTTGCTTATACAGACTGTAAACCAGTATAATCATTGTCACAGCAACATGACTTCAAGGACAGCTTCCTACTTCGGGCCTGAGTATCATTTCTACACCATCGTATAGGTATATGCCAAGGCTCTCTCCTCAGGGTAAATGCCTTCCCCCTCTGGTACACTACATGAGAGATCACAGGATGACACTTAGTGCCCAACTATTGATATTTGGGACCATCTTGGTCCACAGCCCTGCAGTCAACCTCAGCAGACCCAGGCTGCGACAATATCTCCCATTCCATTCATGTTCTCTCTTCTACATGCAGGAGGCCTCCTGCCAGCTGGTTCTACCAGCCCCTAGTCAGAGGGTGTAACCTACATTTCTGTTCAAGACCCCTGTTAAAATGATATTAAGAGCCTTACAAAAATATAAGACTGGAATTAACATCCACACGTACATGTAGCTTTATGTAATTCTCTAATTTTTTTGTAATTTAATTAAACTAATTAAATAATAGACTATAAATATATAGTTTATTTATAAATAATAAACTAATCACTTAATTTAAGTAACTAACTAAAAAGTTTCAATTATATATTTTCTCATAATTGAGTATTAGCAATGAAGGCTATCCTGGAAGTAATCCAAGATGGAATTCCCAGAGGTCCAGGTAAAACAGCTAGAAAATGTGAGTGCAGATAGGTGGTTGTGATGACAATAATTCCATGGTATTTGCAAGGATGTCTCCAAGCTGGGTTACTGGGAGGGTGGTGAAAATGCAGATTTTCCAAAGGGGCATCGGCAGGAGGAGGGGGTTGTGGGGAAGTAGCCAAGGCAGGCACTCATGAGCAAGCCTTGTCCTACCCCCATGCCTCCTGCTTGACCTCCTTAGTGATTGTTGACTACCTGGCAATGCTTCTGAAGCAGCAGGTAGGGCGAGAGACAGGAAAAAATTGGGACAAACTCCTGAATGACAGGTTTCCAATGGTTCAGAAATGGTCACTGCCCAAGGGTCTACAGATCCTCAATGCATCTCATTCCCCAAGTCTAATGAAGCAGCTTTGGGAATCCAAAGCTTTGCAGTCTGCTCCTGCCTATCTCACTTCAAATTGTGTGCTCTCTGTGTTACACAGTGATTCAGCCTCCATGGAATTAGATGGTTTCAGAGCTCTGCTTTTGATATTTCCAACCCACCTAAGCCAATTACTGAGGCTTGGAGCAGACCTCAGAGCCTGATGCTGTGAATGACAGGTGGTACACTGGTCTCAGTGACAGGACAGCAGAGCTTCTTGGACTGCTGGCTGAGAACTGAGGCTGAATCATAACCTTCTGAGACTTCATTTCCTCTCTTGGAAAGTATGAGGTATTCTCTCCTTCCTGTGTTTGAGATATTCATCTTCAACATCACAGAAATAACAAGAACCATAAAATGAAACATGAAAATGTAAAGGGTAGAGAAAGCCCTGTGATCCCTGGGGCAGACGATGCAGCTGCATCTTGTGTGATATTTACGACTTCTGTTGTGTGGAAGCCACACATCACTCCAGAGTCCATCCATCCAAACACATACTGAGCATTGACCTTACTCTCAGTCCTGAGGAAGACAGTCATGAAACCAACTCAGCTCCAGAAACCCAGCTTCAGACAAGTTTGGGTCAGAAGGAAAATGAAGATCTGTTTCCCACTTGAAAATTGAAAAGAAATGAGGCAGCTTCACCATCTCTGGCCTAAAATTCGAGCAGAAAGCCACTGCAGTAAGCAGGGCATGGACTTTCAGTCAAGCCAAGCCATGTTCAAACTCCATCTGTATCGCTTATAAGGCAGGTATCCTAGATAGCAACTTCTCTGAGACCTACTTCCTTACCTATAAGATTGAGGACAGTGTCGTCTCGTCAGTCAGGCTGTGACGATTGGCAGCCTGACCAATGAGTACCTATTTACTGAGTACCTATTATACATTACAAATTAAGTCAGTCAGGTGCCAGATTAAAATGTGATTTGCTCAAATAATGTTAGTTCCTATTCACTCTGTGATTGTTAAAGATACCTTAGAGGGATTTTTTGTTTGTTTTTGTTTTGTTTTGTTTGTTTTCAGTTTCTGGGACGGCAAAGGAAAAGAGGATTATCATTCCTTGGATTTGAATAAATCATGTCTTCCTCTCCAGACAAATCTGACATATCTAGTTTCAACAAGTCATACAGCTAAATGTCCTGTATTCCCTGAGATAATTTTCATTTCAAGTAACCTCTTATGATACTTATAAGTACCCTTGTCCTTGTCATCAACCATATATTCATCCATCAAATATTTATTAATCACTTTCTATGGGGAAGATAAAATGCCAGTCCAAAATGGTGACTCAGACTTAATGCCTGGCCTCATGGAAATCTTTTTGGCTCTGGAAGCATATCCCATGGAGTCAAATCCCAGGTATCAGCCCCATGGCAGCACCAGCATCATCAAGAGAACACTGCAATTCATCCCTCTCAAACCAAGGTTGTAATTTTCTGATCTTCAGGAAGCTGGGGTCACTGTGTGACCTCAGTAACTTGAGGTTAAAAACCAATTAGTCATAATCCCACAACTATTTAACTGAGTTTAAAACAGTCTCTAGTCACTGAAAAATTCCAAAGTCACCTATTCCCTCTACTCACTATTGAGCATCTGGCTTGAATTTTTGCCTCACATGACCACTAGGGGGCATTTAATCCCCAACTATATTCTTAAATACAGGTTCTAAGAATGGTGTTGGTATACCATCTGTACCTGTGGGGAAGAGGCACAGGTGGTAGGCCTGTTAGGCTCAAGTGAAATTTCAGCAGACTGGAACTGAAAATAACAAAGAGGGTAAATTCAAGCATCATTCTTAAAAAGTAGTGAGTTATTTATAAATCACTGCTCAAACCTAAATGTAGTCCATGAAACTAAGAAAGGAGATAAACCAATTTTTATTTTGTGTGTACTATGCATCAGTCACTGAGCTAGAAATCTCCATTTTTGTCATCATATCTATCCATCACAAGTATCCTGAGACAGATTTTATTTTTGTCTTCATTTTATAAATGAGAAAACAGGCTCAGAGAGGTTATCACTTGCTGATGTGTCTGTCACACATCTAGCAAGTAGTAAAGAATCTGATTCCAAATCAGGCTGGTTTGAATGCCTACTCACTTTTCTACTAAATGGCTCACCTGATTGTGATGTTCAAATGCCTCTAAACTTGTTTCCCCAATTCCTATTGTCATAATTCTCCAAATCCTCGTATTACCCTGGGATGCGTGTGTGTTTAGGTGTATGTGCAAGCATGAGTTTAAGTATACTATGAATAAATGATCCTACAACTATGTAATTGTTTTCATACTTAATGACCTTTGTACAACTTGATGAAACAGGATTTAATTTTGGCTGGGTATAATTTATACAGTCTACATGTTTTAGTCTCCTTTGTAGTGCCAACACTTTATACTAGAGACAATTCACTGATACTGAATGAATTAACAAATAAATAAACATGGCTCTTGGAAAGCAACAGTAGGGAACTTCTTTCATCTGGAAATTTCCTGGAGCCAGTGACTTAAGGTTGAGATTGTCTTTCAGTAGAAAACTCCAAAGCAGAAGGAGTGGACCTGATTTCACTGGATTTGTTCAACCTGCTCCATACACATCATCTAATCCCAAGGAGAACAGACCCTGACCTGTTCACAGAGCACCCTGGGACGGCCAGCCCAAAGCACAGTTACTGCAAGTTCCTAAGAAAAGGCTCAGCTGAGCCAGCACTGATTGCTCCAGCCCTCCTGAGACTTGACCTCCAATTCACTGATACATCTAAGCAGGATAATTTGATTTGCAGTGTTTGTCACTCTGTGCTCCCAGCAGAGCGGTTCTGATCCCCAAGCTTACTTTGAAGAGATTGGATGCCTGGGTCTGGATCATGCAGTCCAAAGATGAAGAAAGCAGCCATTCCATGCCCTCTGGGAGGCCAGGGGGCTTCTCCATTAGAGAAACTTGATTTCTGGAAATCTGACTCTTGGTGCCAGCAGCATAATCACCAACACACTTTGTGAAAAGCAAATCATTTACCCAGTTCAGTGTTGCGTTTCTGAACTGTGGCCTAACTGTGCTTACCAAAGGCACTAGTTATGTCAGGAAAGGGGTGCATGAAGAGAGGTGTATTCTAGAAAAGGCATTGACTTCTAGTTCACAATTACCCTGGCTTCACTTGATTAACTCTCTTACTCTTTCTAATTCTCAGCCAAAAGGGCTTCAGAGTGTAATTGTAGTTGGAAAAACTTCAGTGTCAGAAGTAGAAAATAGGGAAGGTTGATGCCCACCTGCTGAAAAATTGGGGGTTATCTCTATAAGGTGTAGAGGAGGTAAGACGCCCGAGCACAGGGCAGCAGACTCATTCACTCTCTCTCTCTCTCCCGTGCAGTAAGAGTCACCCTGGAGAATTGGGGAGGGGGGGGGCGGGCCCCCAGGGAATCCCACCACAGGAAGGCTCAGCCCAGAGGCTGAGTCTGGGGCAGATTTCTGTGGGAGGTTCGCTGAATGCCGCACACGCCGGCTGCTTTCTCCCAGCTAAAGGGATGAGGGAGCTGGGCAGGCCTGGGGATGGTGTTGGTGAAGACAAGCGACTCAGTGAGGAAAAGTCTGTACTACCTGCCTTTCCACCACTCTACCGTCCCCTGCAGAGTGCCAGGCCTCCTCCTTTGTCTGCTTCCCGACACTGCTCTCTCCCCATTCACCATGGAGAGCTGGATTTCTGATCCGACAAAGAGACATCACACGCATTCTAACTTTTCCCTTCCTTCTTCATCTGAGGCTGAAGGAGTTCAACAGAGATCGACGTAGTACTGGACAACTGTGGAAATGAACTACCCTCCACCATTACCCAAGCAGAGAAAATTTGCTGAATGTGATACAGTGCTTTGTAATTCAAAACAAGAAATTACTTTAAGGCATCAAAACACTTCTCCAGATGAAAAAGATTTCCTAAGAGAAATAGGAGAAATTCTTGGAAAGTCCCTCATTTGCATTCTCAGCAGGGCTGGAAAGGACTTCGCAGACCCCTACCTGTCACATCACCTGCTCCAAGGGCTCCTTGATCTTTTCTGAACCATGAACACCCCCAGGGTGCCATCATCTTCCCTGGCAGCACACTACATTATGACCATATTGGGGACATAGATGCCTTATGTATCCCCTGTACCATCTATCAGTATCATAGTGTCCGTGAGACCTTCTGCTAAGAGAGATTTCCAAGCCACCTATTTTCTTGCATTGGTCCCCAAGTTGCTCTACAGTTTTATGAAGTAGGTCCTCCAAGTTCAAAGCACTTATTTATGTCCCATCACCTACACACAAGATCCTGAATGGAGAGCATCAGTCTGGTACATCAAGGTTTCCCCTGCTGTATTTTCTCCTGACAGCACAGTTGTCCATCCATCTCAAAGAATAGAATTCTCCTACAAAAACTCTTTCCCTCAGTCCACTCAGAATAACCCTTTTCAAAATAATTAGTTTCCATTCCTGATGCATTCTCAGTACCATATGTAGGCTGCTAGAGAATTGAATCATCCAGAAAAATGTGACCCTTCTGGCTAGAAAAGGACCAGAGAAAAAGCAGGAGGCCTGGCACTAAGCAGACTCTGCTCTCCAAATGGGAGATGATGTAAGCATGCTGGAGGTGAAGTATCTGCCACCTGTGCCCTTCAAAGCAGCAGAGGTCATCCACCCTGCGGTCCTCCCACTCCAGTTGTGCACCCACCCATCCCCCGGCACCACCACAAGGCCCATCCTCCCTAACTTCTACCGTTCTGTGGCTCCAAGGCCCTAACCTCCACCTGGGCCTCAGGACCCATCTGTAAATGTGAGATGGAGAACTTTAATATCAGCTTGGTATTTATTTGCTATGGATGTGTGTGTGTGTGTGTGTGTGTGTGTGTGTACATGCTTATGAAGTATTTTTCAAAGGATAGGAAGGATATACAGTGTAATCAAAAGGCTATTTACCTTCTGCCAGACGGGAGTTGATCAAGATGGAAAGTGGTGGACAATGGGGATTTGAGCTTTATCTGAATTATTATAGAAGAATTTATTTGGCTGTTATTGTATAATTTAAAATTAATTTAGTATATAAAAAGTGTTGCCATGATGCCTCAGATTCTCAGGGAGTGTGTCAGTCAGGGTTCTCCACAGAAAACAGAACCAATAGGAAGATAGATGATTGATAGATAGATAGATAGATAAATAGACGATAGATAGATAATATATTTTATTGAGAGAGAGAGACTTATTTTAAGGAATATGTTCACGTGATTGTGGGGACTGGCAAGTCTGAAATCCTTAAAGGATATGGCAGGCTGGAAACTTAGGCTTGATTTCTATGTTCCACAAGGAATTCTTGAGGAAGCATTCCTTCTTCTCTGAGAAACCTCAGCTTTTGCTCTCAAGGCTTTCAACTCATTGGTTGAAGTCCACCCATATTAGGGAGGGTAATCTGCCTTTATTTAAAGTGGAGTGATTGTAGATGTTGATCACATCTATAAAATACCTTCACAACAACCACTTTACACTAGGGTTTGACCAAACAGCTGGGTCCTCTAGCCTGGCCAGGTTGACACATACAATTTTACCATCACAAGGGGTTTCTTCAGGCTCTTCTTACCATCTTCTCCAAACAGGAGAAGCACACCTCATCCCAGTCTTAGACGTGTGCATTCTTACCAGGACTCTGCCCAGACCTTTTGGGCTGAAGTCTCTTGGCTTCTGATCTCCGACTTGCCTCTGGATCCCCTTGGCTCCCTGTTCCTCACCCACAGCTCAGCCCACCCCATCCTTATGTCCAACCCATCCTGTTGCCCCGGGCTTCTGCTTATTCTGGGCTATGGACTTTAGGCAGATGGAAAGTTCCATTTGAAGGAAGAGTGGAAAACTTTTTATGAAGAACTTGACATTTTAAATGAGTAGCATTCCTACTTTTTTCATCTTTACTAATTATACACTATTCAGTGGAACTTTAATATTACTATATTATATAATTCTGTCAAAGGAGAAATAGTAAGATAACCCATAATCACACTACCCTAAAATAACCACTCTTAACATTTTAGTATACGTCAGTCTTTTCCCTGCATGTATAATTTTGCAGAGTTGTAATCACACCCAACATACAATTTTATTATGTTTTTCCATTTACCATTATATTATAAGCATTTTTAATGTTGCCACATAATCTTCACGCTTGTCATTGTTAATAGCTACATAATAGTGTGCTGAACTGAAGTGCTTTATTTACTTAACTATCCTATTGTCTTTCAACAATTTCCAATTTCTTCTTACAATAAATATGCACATCTTTGTGATTGTAGTGTTCTTTTTCAAACTTAGAATTCTTTCACATAGGCTTAAAATTGTTTGGCAAGAATATTGTGTATACATTTTTGTCTCTTGACATACATTTCCAAATGGATCTTTTTAAAGGTTGCATCAATTTACACTGATGCCAGTGTAAATAAGGACCACTGTGTCTTTGTTCTCTTGAGAGTAGAGCTTTGACAGGGGGGATAGGAGACCAGGAGGAAGACATTTCAACACCAAAGGCTGAGCCTTGCATTCTGTAAAGTACCCTGGTCCTCACTGATACACCAGTTTTGTGTTGCTTTGTTTCTCACAGACTGAGCAGCTGATAACTCTGTGGGTTCTCTTTGTTTTCGCCATTGTTGGAAATACCATCGTGCTGTTCTCTACACAGAGGGAAGAGGAAGTCGAGAATGACCTTCTTTGTGACTCAGCTGGCCATCACAGGTACATAACTGCAGTGTGTGCAGAATTCCAATGGCTCCTCACTTTCAATTATTTTACCAATAGGATTGGTGTATTATCAGTCCAAAATGCAACCGCAAATTTGGGTGAAATTTCTATCGGGATATAAAACTCAAATTTGAATTTTTCTTCCAGCAAATTTAACATATTTAAATATTTATAAGATTCCATTATAAAAATAACTCCTTATAAAACAAACTTGAAAATATCATTATCAGTGCTACCAAAGCATTCTAAAGGGTTCTACTTTCCCTATACACAGCAGCCTCCATGGTTCACTAAGGTGATACTACCATATCATACCGTCTTATGAGCTTAAAGAATATATCCCAGAAAATAGAGTAAAGGGTAATTAGGATTATCGAGTAAATGCAAAATTCTTGGATGAGGGTATAATAACTTTCTTTTACCATATTTTTTCAATTACAGTGTTGTAACTCACATTCTACAACACTATGTGTTCCTGTAGAGTGTAAGGATTTAGAGGTGGTAAGGACATCAGCTTAGAATTTAAAGTACTGTCAATAATAATAATAAATGAACAACTGAAATTTCACCATCTATTGTCAAAAAGAAGAGTTGCATGTTCTGGTCAAATCCATAGTCTGCTGTGTTAACCTGGGCTTAATTTCTCACGAATGTTCTGGATAGTCTAGATAGTCTAGATAAATTAATTTGTTAATTCCCTCTGGAAAAACTCAAGGGGTCAGATCAGGAGCATTTCAACTGAAGAATTTTTGGAGAGAGAAAGTTTGCCTAGCGTCTGAGATTAGGCTAACTTCTTATTTAATGTGTTAAAATTTCCTTCATACACATTTCACCATGATCTCAGATCCTGCAGTAAGGGATTTGAGAATGCATATCTGAGTCTTTAGTATGTATAAAAAGGTTACTGTGGTATCAGCTGAAGGATCCTATTCTTTCAGATTTACATAAATTTGATTTGAGTCCCCTATCCTATGCTAATGGCCTCCCCAAGATTTCTTCAAATTTTCTGGACTTTATATTTTTAGTCATCACTTCTGGTTCTTACTTGCTAACTCTGCTGAACCTTTGCTCTCTTTTACAGGCATCTCACCTTCCCTAGTCTTTTTTTTTTTTTTTTTTTTAAGCCATACTGACCCTAACAGGGCACTCAGCTCCCCTTTCTTTTATATTCTTTAAAATCATCCACAGAAACATAACTTTCTATGTTTAAAAGACTTTGTCAAATGTTTCTGGCAACAGAGGGAGTTTGCATTATAGCAAAGCAAATATATTAAAATTGAATATTATATATTTTTAAAACTTTCAGCTACAACCAGTTGTCTTTGACTCTCCAATGTTGTTTTATAGGATGACCAAATTTTTTCACATAAACATATTCTTGAATCATCAGATTCAACTGATATCATCAGTGACACACATATTTGGAAAATTAAATTCAGAGACATTATTCTTGGCCCTTCTGATAGAGAAAAATAAGCGTTAACAGTTATTACTGGGTAAGGCAATATTAATGCCCTTCATTAAATAATATTTTCCATCATGACTCACCTCCTAAGAGCAGCTTCCTACTTACAGGCCGGTATCCTTGAGTGACTCTTTTTTTTTTTTTTGTGGTACGCGGGCCTCTCACTGTTGTGGCCTCTCTCGTTGCAGAGCACAGGCTCCGGACGCGCAGGCTCAGCGGCCATGGCTCACGGGCCCAGCAGCTCTGCGGCATGTGGGATCTTCCAGGACCGCGGCGAGAACCCGTGTCCCCTGTATCGGCAGGTGGACTCTCAACCACTGCGCCACCAGGGAAGCCCTTGAGTGATTCTTTAAGGAACATTTTGATTTGCATTTAGTAGGTGAATCAATTGGAGTTAGATTCATCTGCACATCTATAAAATCCAGATAATGGTGGCTTAAGTTTACAAGGATTTATTTTCATCTGTGTAAAGAATTCTGGAGGTAGACGGTCCAGGGCTCATATTTTATCTTCTTATCACTGGGGTCTCAGTCTCCTGTATATTTTTACTCTATTAAAGGACTTTCATACTCAAGGTCACCTCATGGTATGGATGGCTCTTGGTTCAAGGTGGCTGCTAGAACTCCTGCCATCATCCCCAGATTCTAGTCTAACAGAAAGGACAAGAGGAGGAAGGACAAGAGGGGCTCATGCCAGCTATGTGTCCTCTTAACTGGCACTCCTAGAACTCCCACCCATTAATTTTTGCTTGCATCTCATTTGTTATCTCTAACTGAAGAAAAGCTGGTAAATGTTTTTGTTTGTTCATTTTTAACCCATTGGCCAGAATAAAATCAAGCTTCTTTTCCTAAGGAAGAATGAGATAAGTAGCAGTCTCTGGCATCGCTTGTCTTCCGTGTTTCAGTTTCCACTGAGAACTGAGAAGTTTAGACAATGAATCTCTGTTTGACTACCCATTTGACTGCTTTGAAGGTGCTTCCTCCAGAGTGCCATGCTTTCTTCTTCAGACCTCATATCTTGGAAGGCCAGCACTTCGCATGTTGTCCAAACACTGCAGTGACCCATTGTATGACTGCCCCATTAAGTAGAGAAACTCCTATTGTTTATTCACATAACCTCCCCCCCACGCAGTTTTTGGCTATTATTAGCAATTCTGCGATGAATATTCTCACAATTAAATCTTGTGAGCATTCTTTATTATTTATTTAAGAAAATTTATAGACATGAACTTATTGCATCAAAAGAAGACACTTTTGGGGCTTCCCTGGTGGCGCAGTGGTTGAGAGTCCGCCTGCCGATGCAGGGGACACGGGTTCATGCCCCAGTCTGGGAAGATCCCACATGCCGCGGAGTGGCTGGGCCCATGAGCCATGGCTGCTGAGCCTGCGCTTCCAGAGCTTGTGCTCCGCAATGGGAGAGGCCACAACAGTGAGAGGCCCGCGTACCGCAAAAAAAACAAAAACAAAAACAAACAAACAAAAAAGAAGACACTTTTGTGAGCTTCAAACTGGCCAATGTCCTGTTAGGTCACCCAGGATTAAAAGATGATGAAAAATGTCATGGGACAAATGCTCTAGAAGCTACCAACACAGATCCACACTGAGTCTTGTTTAAAAAGGACCCTGAAAACAAAAGCCCTATTGGCTTGCAATAGTTATAGAATCATGACCAGTTCCTTGAGGACACGGATTCTCTTTGTTCACCTGTAAATGTTCTATCTGTACCTACTCAAGTCTAATTTGCATATTTTAAAAAGGAGCATTTTCTTCCACCCTAGCTAGTGTATCAGAGAAGAAGCCACACCTAATTTGGCCTTTCTTTCCCCCACAGTAACTATAGCAGCACTCATATTTGTGAAAACAAAGAACGCATCATTTACAAGACATTTGAAGAATCGTTTTTATTTTGCATCTGTATATTTTAATTCACTTCCCTCTTCTCTACATTTCTGATCCCTTCAAAAAATCTTACCTAATTCTTCTCTATATGTTCCATTAGGAATTTTGACTGTAGGTTTAGTCTTGGGAACAGAAGGAAACCAGAAGTTCTTAAAGCTGCTATTTTGGCATATTCTGCCATTTTTAGCACTTCCATTTTAACAATCTATTGGATGAATTTAATGACTGTTTATATTTTATGAGCTAAAGGGCCAATTAAAATTTATTAGTCATTTATCATCTTCAAGACTGACTTGTCTGTTTTATTCAAATGCCATAAAGAAGGGGAGCTAAGGAGAGTAACTCCCATTGAGTGTTCAACCAAGGAAAGACAGAAAATATATATTTTTGGCACATATTCAAATAACATCCTTCTTCTGATAGGACCAAATCTTCTCACATTGGTGGAAATTAGCTTTGCCTCAAAGCACTTTCTGGAGAGCAATTTACTAATAAACGAAGGTATGTGCCACCCTCAAAGCCTTCCTGTTAATTATCTGACAGCAGAGAAAATTGAGAGGTTCAGCAAGGGAGGTGAGACCAGGAAGACTGAGGTATTCAAGGCCATCCATGGAGTTCACTACCACTTCCAATGCTAATTTCACTCACTTTTTCCCTGGGGTTTTGAGTTGCATACTCAGTTCATTTATTTATTTTAATTCTTCTCATTTGTTTTTCAAATATTTTTTCAGCTTTATTGAGATAATGTTGATATGTATAAGCTTAATATGTACAAAGTAATGATATGCTGTATGTACCTATTGCAATAAGTTCAGTTAGCATCCATCACCTCACATAGTTACAATTTGTGTTTGGCGGGGGAGGGGAGTATGTTAAGAACTTTTAAAATCTACTCTCTAAGCAACTTTCAAATATACAATACAGTATTGTTAATGACGGTCACCATGTTGTACATTACATCCCCAGAACTTATTCTTCTCATAACTTGAAGTTTGTTCCCTTCGATCATCTTCACCCATTTCCCCCAATCCCCACCTCTGGTAACCACCAATCTGTCCTCTGTTTCTATGAGTTCTTTTTTTTTAGATTCCACATATAGCATTTGTCTTTCTCTGACATTTCATAATGCCCTCAAGATTCATTTATGTTGTCACAAATGGGAGGATCTCTTTCTTTTTATGGTTGAATAATATTCCATTGTGTATGTGTACCATGTATTCTTTTTTTAAAATAAATTTATTTATTTTATTTATTTATTTTTGCCTGCGTTGGGTCTTTGTTGCTGCGTGTGGGCTTTCTCTAGTTGCAGCAAGCGGGGGCTACTGTTTGTTGCAGTGCGCAGGATTCTCACGGAGGTGGCTTCTCTTGTTGCAGAGCATGGGCTCTGGGCGCGTGGGCTTCAGTAGCTGTGGCGCTCGGGTTTAGTTGCTCTGTGGCATGTGGGATCTTCCCGGACCAGGGCTCGAACTGTGTTCCCTGCATTGGCAGACAGATTCTTAACCACTGCGCCACCAGAGAAGCCCTATACCATGTATTCTTTATCCATTCATCCACTGATGAAAACTTAGGTTGTTTCCATGCTTTGGTTATTGTATATAATGCTGCCATAAACATGGAGGTGCAGATACTTTGAAAATAGAGATTTTATTTCCTTTGGATATATATACACAGGTGTGAAATTGCTGGATCATATGGGAGTTTTTAATTTCTTAAGGAAACTCCATACTGTTTTCCATAGTGGCTACACCAATTTACATTCCCACCAAAAATGTACAAAAGTCCCCTTTTCTCCACATCCTCACCAACACTTACCTCTTGTCTTTCTGATAATTGCCATTCTAACATTTGTGGTGATAACTCTTTGTGGTTCTGATTTGCGTTTCCCTGGTGATTAGTGATGTTGAGTATCTTTTCTTGTACCTGTTGGCCATTTGAATATTTTCTTTGGAAAAATGTCTATTTATGTTCTGTGCCCATAAATTAATTGGATTATTTCTATTTTGGCTATTGAATTGTATGAGTTTCTTATATATTTTGGATATTAACCCCTTATCAGATATATTGTTTGCAAATATTTTCTCCCATTCCATATGTCGCCTTTTCATTTTGTTGATCATTTCTTTTTTTATGCATAAGCATTTCAGTTTGACATATTCCTGCCTGGTTATTTTGCTTTGTTACCTATGCTTTGGGTGTCATAGCCATAAAATCACCGCCAAGAACAATATCGAGGAGTTTCTCCCTATGTATTCTTTTAGGAGTTTGATGGCTTCAACGTCTTACATTTTTCTTTAATCCACTTCAAATTAATCTTTGTGAGCAGTGTAAGATAGGGGGTCCAGTTTCATTCTTTTGCATGTGAATATCCAGTTTTCCCAGCACACTTATTGAAGAAATTATCTTTTATCCATTGAGTATTCTTGGCTCCCTACAGTCAACTATTAGTTAACTGTATATGCATGGGTTTATTTCTGGTCTCTCAATTCTGTTTCAATGGTCTATGTGTCTAATTTATGCCAGTACCATACTGTTTTGATTATTACAGCTTTGTAGTATATTTTGAAATCAGAACATGTAATGCCTCCAGTTTTGTTCTTCTTTCTCAGAATTTCTTTGGGTATTTGAGGTCTTTTATGGTTTGATATGAATTTTAGGAATTTTTTTCTATTTCTGTGGAAAAATGCCATTGAAATCTTGACAGGGATTGCATTGAATCTATAGATTGTTTTGGGTATTATGGACATTTTAACAATATTAAATTTTCCAGTTCACGAACAGGGGGTATCTTTCCATTTATTTGTGTCCTCTTCAATTTCTTTAATCAGTATCTTACAATTTTCTGTGTGCAGATCTTTCACCTCCTTCATTAAATTTATTAATAAGTATTTTATGGTTTTGGATGCTATTGAAAATGGGATGGTTTCCTTTATTTCTTTTTCAGATAATTGTTAGTGCATCGAAACGCAGCTGACTTTTGTATGTTGATTTTATATCCTGCAACCCAAATCAGGCAAAAATACCAACTAAGCTCCCTAGCCAAATGGGGTCACCATCTGTGATCTTTGCTCTGGTGCATGTGTGAAGAGAAATGTCATCTGCCAAGATCTGAGCACTGATTGCTATAAGCTCCACCCTTCTTCTCTGCTTGTTTCTGATCCACAGTGGTCAAGCCCTGCAGATTTTCCCAGTGATTCTTGTGAGTTGAGACCAGAGAGGGCATCCTGGGAAGCATCCTGCAACACTGGGGGAAGTGGAAGCTCACTTTGGGATATTTTTTCCCCACTGGAGAAACTGTAGGCCCAGTAGGGCCCTCTCAGTGTGGCCTTGTGCCTGCCTGGCCGATGCTGTCAGAGTGTAGTTCTTCAAATTACCCTTCTAACGTGGTCCTTCTTGGTCTCTGTGGTCCAGGGGGTTGTTTCCCCTCACCCCTGTGTTCTAGCATTTTCACAATCATGTCTTGCCTATGGACACTTGCTAGTTGGTCTTCTTGTGAGGGGGACTGAAGTCAGGAATGATCTATGTTGCCATCTTGATGACATTACTTGTAATTCTTCCCTTTCATAATGAAAATGCTTAAGACTATAGATTTTTTTCTGAATTCATAAATTTTGAGATAATTCTTATTGTTTTTATTTTCCAAATATTTTAGTGTTGAATTTTTAATTTCCTCTTTCACTACTAAATAACTATTTAGTAGTTTTTGGTTATTTTTATCTTTAATTTCCAGGCAACTTTATTTTTCTTTAACATTTTGTAATTCACATTTAATTTTATTGCCTTGTAGTCAGAGAATATTTTTAGAAGGATTCCTGCTCTTTGGAATTTACTAAAAGTACCTTTGAGGTATAACACGTAATTATTTATTTTGAAAAATATTTAACATTTACTAAAAATTAGGACATAATAATTAAAATTGTGGAAATTAAAAAAAAATCACCTAAATGAAAAAAAGCAATGGTTGTTTACTTAGAGCTTACTATAGCAAGGAAGTCAGTCAGTATCATTTGTGTTGGCAGGACTCAAATGTAGGCAGAGGAGTGGGAAAGCTTTGTAACACACACAAAAAAAAGAAAGAAAAGACTGCAGGTGTGCCCTGATTGGAAACTGTTGGCATGGGAAGCAGTAGGCAGACTAACCAGAAGCACAGCATCCTATGTGATTGGTTAGCATTGCATATTTGTCTTTCTCTGTTTGGTCCTAAGTTGGAAGCAGAGTCA
Source organism: Platanista minor (assembly GCA_004363435.1). Taxonomy (NCBI): domain Eukaryota; kingdom Metazoa; phylum Chordata; class Mammalia; order Artiodactyla; family Platanistidae; genus Platanista; species Platanista minor. The sequence continues at coordinate 21,083 of RJWK010024229.1, forward strand.
GTTATTAATAAGGGAAGTTGTCAGTTATTAATCAAGTGCTGCCTATTTGGGGCAGATCACTACAGCAGTTATTGTTTGGCTTTCTGGACTGGTTGCTACAGATAGTAGGTTGGCTTCCTGAGCTGGTTACTTCAGGTTGTGGTTCAGAGTTCCATTTTTATATACAGTCTGGTCATTGTCCATATGTATATTCAGTCTCTCAATGTATTCTTTGTGCTTATCTTTCTGAATTTGCCCTTATTAATTACAGTCTTCAGATTTTCTCTATTTCCATATATGTACTTCTTGCCTATTTGATATATCATGAGTGACTAAAAGTGCTGTTAAAAAGTTTCACACTTTGTCTCATATTCTCCCAGTATTTTTTATCAATATTTATTTTATAAATTTTAACATTTTGTTATTTGGCTCCTAAAGGCTCCTGACTAATATATCTTTAATATAGGTCTGAGTGCTTAATGTTACACACACACACACACACACACACACACACACACACAATCCTTCTAGCTTCATTTATTAGCTTGCTTAAATTTTATTTATATGATATTAACATTAAATGCATCTATTTAATTTTTATTGCATTTGTTTTCCAAGCACGGGACTAAGCATTTTAATAAAAGCTCATTTAAAAAATATATTTATCGCATTTGTCTTCTGCTTTGTGACTATGCTTGCAATAATTATCAGCAAGTATTTCTATATTTGAAAGTTTCAATCACCAATAGTTGGCTTCCCCATTCTTGGTTCCTTTATTTTGATAGAGCTTCCAATTTTCTGGAGTACTTTCAGTGTTAATATTTTTCCTCTTTCAGCCTGGATAGGATTCTCAAGCAGCCAGCATCAATGAAAAAGACTTTCTCTTGCCTCCATAACAATGGCAGTATAGATGAGGAAATCTTGAATTCACAACTCAGATCACCATAGATGTTGCTCCACTGACTTCTGGCACCCCACGTTACAGAGAAGTCTAAAGTCAGCCTGGAATTTCTTCCCTTACAGCTTACCAGATTTTTTCTTTTGCTTCCAGATTTTCTTTTCCTTTTTTTGCTGTGCTGAGCTGGTTACGGGATCTTAGTTCCCTTACCAGGGAACAAACCCACACCCCCTGCAACGGAAGCTCAGAGTCTTAACCACTGGACCTCCAGGGAAGTCCCCTAATTTTTTTTTTTTGAGGATTCATACTTTCACCTGGTTATATCTATTTATTGATCTACTATATCAGTTATGCTTTTTGCCAAGTAAGCTCTTTGGATCTGCAGATTAAAGTGATTTCTTAGCTCATTTTATTTATGTCTGAATATTGAATATCTTCCATTTATTCTTATCTTATGTTCAGGAGCACTAACTATTCATACGTCAGTAACTATGGTCCTTCTCTCTCACCATTTAGATATCTTAGTCCTATTCTTCTAACTATTAAAACTTTTTCTAATTATTGATTTGATTTTGATTAACAGTGTTAACTCTATTTTTTAATGTTTCTAAAGTATCTTAAAAGTTGCTTTTCCTTTGAGCAGTTTCAAAACATTCATTCCTTATATTATCCAGTAACTTTTTATCTCTGTCAACTTCTCAGTATTTCTCTTTTTACAACTTACCTAATGTCTTATTATCTCATCTTTCACCTTTTATGCCACAATGTCAAAGTTTTTCTAAAGTGTAAAAAGAACACAAAACACACTGCTTAAGATTTAAGTATGTTTCCTGAACTAAAAGGGTTTCTTTTTTAAGGATTTTTTTTCTGACATTTGTGTATTCTTTTCTACTTAATATTACAAAATTTCTCTACCATATGACTCACTCATTCCACTAAAAGTTGCTTGATTGGGTAACATCTGAATAAATGTGCATGCTTTTCATTTAGATTACTCATACAGTGGCTATACAATGCCATCATTGTTTCCCACTCTGAGAAGAGATGGTCTATGTTTGTAAAGAAAATCAGTTTCTCTTGAGCAGGAAAAGAAGGTATTATCCTATCACTATGGGAATAATTTAACTAAAAGGAATGAACTCTTATCCCAGGAAAACTTTTTCTTCTTTAGAGAAATTGGGTTTCTTTTTTATTCCCTCCATTTGCTCCACCATCAGCACACTGTGTGACCTGGAAAGAGCACTTAACCTCACTAAGTGTTCGTTTTCTCATCTCTAAAATGAAGGAGTTATCTGGATGATCTTAAGAGACCAGAAGTGATCTGGCTCTAGTAGTCCTGTGCTTCTAATTAGAAATTTCCAGTTGTAGAAATTGAGGGGAATTTTTACATTTTCAGATGTCTGCCAATTAAACAACTTTTGTTATAACGAGTACAGGTCACCTTTATGAATTAGCTTTGTTGCTTAAAAATGGTAATATCTGTCTCCTGGTCCACATAGAATGTGTCCAATGGAATGTAGTAATATTAATAAGATTGACTCACTCCTCTGCTGCTTGCTACCTCACAGGGCTTCCCAAATCAACACACTACAATTCCTTTTGTGGCTTATTCTTTCATTCCTTCCTCTAGTCATTTAACAAATACTATTAAGCACTTACTATGATGAGGCTTGGTTCTAGGTACTAAGGATACAGTGGTGTACTTGGTTATTAGTTACAGTTGAAACAATAAAGCAAAAAGGGGGACAATTTTGCTTTTGTCATGCAAAGTTCAGTGACAGAATAAGCTTTGGGCTTGATTTGCTTAGCGATTCAGGAATGCCACCAAGGACCCTGTCTCTGACATGGTAGAAAGCATCACCCTCAGCCTTGTTCCTCATCCTGGTTGTAGGATGCTGTATTCATTTGCTAGGGCTGCCATAACAATTACCACAGACTGGGTGGCTTAAACAACAGAAATTTTTTCTCACAGATCTGGAGGCTAGAGGTCCAGGATGACGATGTTGGCAAGTTTGGTTTCTTCTGAGGCCTCTCTCCTTGAAGTGGTGGCCATCTTCTTCTTTTGTCTTCTGTTGACCTATAACAAATAGACTGCCAATTACTTCTCCAGAAAAAGAAAAGGGTTTATTCAGGATCAGTAAAGAATTGCCATTCAGGGTGTGCAAGTATGGCAAGCCATGTGCAAGTCCCCTCACAGGAAGGAGAGAAGGACTCTTTCAAAGAGGAGAAAGGGAACCTGGGAGGGCTATAGGAAACAAAGGGTGCACTGGAGGACTTGAGAGTTCAAACGATAATGGCTTTTCACTGGCTGAGTTGTGCTGACGTTTTCTCATTGGCTGAGCTCTTGCCAGGCAAGAAGAGAAAGTCTTTCTTCTTCCTGTTGGGCTCTGCTGTCTTCATAGGACAGGAGAGCTCCCCCTTCTGGCTTCCTGACTCTATTTTAATTGAGGTTTCTGTTTATCAATTTTTACACTTCACATGGTCTTTCTTCGAGTGTGTGAATGTTTGTGTCCTAGTCTCCTCTTCTTATAAGGACTTTAGACAGGTGGATTAAGTCCAACCCATATGACCTCATTTTACCTTAATTACCTTTGTAAAAGCCCTAACTCCAAATACTTTCACATTCTGAAGTACTGGGAATTAGGACTTCAACGAATACATTTTGTCACGGGGGTAGGGGGACACAAGTGAACCCATAACGGATGCTTACTAATGACTCCTGGGGAACTCTCGTCCACGTGCACAGAGAAAGACGGTGACTTTTAGAAATGTTCTTAGAAATGTAGGAAGCCACCCTTCCCGGCAGTGCTTAGCAAACACGTACATGCCCCTCACCGACCTAACTTGAGCTATATGCTCATATGTGAACTAATCAGTGTGAACAAGATATGCAATTATTGATGAACTCAGATTGAAGTCAAATGCCTCACTCCTAGGGATTCAGCTTTCCCCAGAGCACACTGGCTGGGATGAGATATTTGAACTAAAAGTTGGGTTCTTACTAAAAGAAGAAGTAGATGTTGGAGAGGTAACCTCATTACAAATGGTAGCGGGGAAAAGACAGAGTGCTTAATCCTCAGGAGCTTCTATTCAGGGGAGGGGTCGGGGGGAGATTTTTCTCAGGGCTTCAGGACTGGGGCAGCTGGGCAGTTAATGCCTGGAATCCAGAGCAGGGTAGAATATATCTCTACCCAAGAGTTGGGAGCCTTCTAAATATCTTTGAAGATTAAAAACATTAAAACTCTGCCTGAGAAAAGTAAAATTTATGAAGTTATAAAGTTAGCTTATTCGATTCAACTCGGGAACTTACACAGATCAAATGAACTGCAATTGTGTTTGTCTCCCTGATATTCAGGATGTTTACAAATATCATCACTTTCAACTTTATACCAGCCTTGTGAGATAAATATTCCCATTTTCCAGATGAGGATAACTAGGCTCAGAGAGGGTAAGTGGCCTGGCAAAAGTTTTCGAGTGCCTTTTGCCCTGCCCCGTAGCCCCTCTGCAGCATTAGGACACAAGAATGAGGAACCTGGAGTTGCAGGTGGTCCTTTTCCCCTAAAGGGGTTTGAGAGCCACCAGCACCTGTTCAAGGGGTCCTATGGTCACACCTTGAGATCCTCAGAGTAGAGCAACTTAGTATACAGACAGGCACCACAACTCTGTCCTGTGCAACTCTGTCCTTGGCTCAGCAATTATTGGCTCAATTCTAGATGAACTCTGCCAAAAATTTTAACATTAAGAATTGTTGCCTGTTTCTAATTTTAATAATTAATGGAAGTTTTACAACTCAGTGACTTTTAACTCAGTTTTCTTTGGCTTACTGTTTCTTGGGCAGTAACAGTGTGATCACTGTTATACAAACAAAGGCTGGACATGATCTCTGACCAACTTCTTCCTCCATGGTAATATCATTGCATGCTTCTGAATTCCCCAGCTTTTTGTACAATTGGGTCATTGTCTCAAAATTCGAGCAATCAACACTTGAGTTTAAAACGTGTCCTTGTAGCATACTTTTTAGGCGAATCCAATTCACGATGCTCTGACTTGTGTTGCCAACCGCTTACCTGACACGTCTAAAAATGCCCTTCTTCATGCATAGCTTTCCACACCTCAGATGCTGCCAGCATATCTTTATCGTTGCTTAGAACAAACAAGAAGTCATCCTAGACTCCTCTCTTTCTCTCACACCACACATGCAATTCATTAGAAAATCATCTTCCTTAAAAAAAAAATTCAACCACTTCTTTTTTTTTTTTTTTTTTTTTTTTTTTGCGGTACGCGGGCCTCTCACTGTTGTGGCCTCTCCCCTTGCGGAGCACAGGACGCGCAGGCTCAGCGGCCACGGCTCACGGGCCCAGCCGCTCCGCGGCATGTGGGATCTTCCCGGACCGGGGCACGAACCCGTGTCCCCTGCATCGGCAGGCGGACTCTCTACCACTGCGCCACCAGGAAGCCCCAACCACTTCTTGCCATCTCTATTGCTTCCACTCAGTTCTGAGCTTTCAACATCTCCTGCATGGATGACTTCAATAGCCTCCTGATAGGTCTTCCTGTTTCTATAAAGTTGCCTCTTTATAGTCTATGCCAAGGGTGGCAAACTATAGTCCATAAGTCAAACTCTGTCAACTGCTTGTTTTTGTAAATTAAGTTTTATTACAACACAAATAGGCCCATTTGTCTGCATATTGTCCATGGCTATTTATGTGCTAAAATGGCACAGAAATGAACAGATTTGACAGAGATCATATGGCCCACAAAGCCTAAAATATTTACTATCTGACCCTTTAAAGAGAAGGTTTTCTTCTCTTTAGGTCTCTGGAATACTCTCGACTTGGCAATCTGAAAGGTCCTTTTGAAATAAAAATCAGATCAGGTGATGCCACTGTTCACACCCCTCCTATGACTCCCCAGTTTTCCATGAGTAAAATCCAAAAAGCTTTACAAAGACCTTTTAAGGTTACATGATCTGGCTTTTCCATTACCTTTCTGATTTCTTCTACTGCTGTCTCCCTCATTCACTCTGCTCCAGCCCAAAGGACCCCTTGCTGTTCTTCCAACATGCCAGGCACAATCTTACCTCAGAACATTTGCACATGCTGTATCTTCAGCTTAGAGAGCTCTTTCCCCAGATGTCTGCATGGCTCACTCTCTCGTGTTCCTCAAATCTTTGCTCAAATATCAGTTGCTTGTGGTTTCTAATTAATACATCCCACCAGCTCTAGATCCCAGAATTCCTGAGACTTTCTTCACACTGTTCTATTTTTCCTTTTTTTTGCATAGCAATTGTTACATTCTACTATGCTATAATTTACTCATACATTGAGTTTATTGTTTATTGTTTGCCTACACTCCCTAAAATATAGGGCAGGGATTTTTGTTCTATAACAACTTAGAAAAGGACCTGGACACATAGTAGTCATTCAATAAATATTTGTTGAGAGAATGAATGAACAAATGAATAAATGAAAAATGAGTATAAAATATTTACAGGTCCTAACATTCTGCTAAGCACTATGGGGGAATACACACACACACACACACACACACACACACACTCAATATGTGACATGTTCCTTTATCTCAAGAATTTATTATCACACACAAAGTTGAAGGAATTTAGGAAAAGTATAATGGAATATAATTAGTACTAAAATGACTAGTATAGCCAAATGTACAGAGTAGATTAGAATAAAAGAGAACAAAGTAGGACAGAGTTGTTTGGGAAGGCTCCTTGGAACACCATGAACCACTCCCAGAAAAGTAGAATTAAACTGAATTAAACAGTGGGTGGCAGGAGGAACTCACAGTATTGCATATGAAGGGCACAGCATAAGCAAAGCCAGGGAAGCGAGGAAGAACAATCTTTACCACACCTGTTGCTCAGCAAATTATTAGTCAGCCCTAGCTTAACAATCCAGTGTTGAAGTTTTGATCTTCCTCCATCAATCATCAATCAATCAATTAATCAATGGGACATTGAGGAGCTTGGTCTAATCCACCTAGAGAGTCAGTACAGAGAAAACAGGCTATAGAAGGGAACATGGAGCCCTCTGGAAGATGCCTGGCCAGGTGGTGCTGGAAGAGCACAAGTGCGGGGTGTGCCTTCAGTAGAGCTTCTTGGCATCTGCATGTAGGAAATCCTGATGGACATTCACAAAGCTCCAAGCCCCAGACGTAAAAGAAAGGGAAAGAAGGTTTCCATTTAATAGTTAAATTTATTAAACTCATCCATGATGGGAAAAGGCAGAGTCTTCTAGATCCACTGAAATAGTTACTTTGCTATAGATTATTCAGTAATATGCAATCCTCTAAATAGTAATATGATAATATAATATGTAATAATACATGTATATACATTAGATATATACATTATGTAATATATATCTATAACTTTCTGTAACTGTATATATAATATATAGAGAAATATATATAATATACAGAGATACAGCTTATAATACATGCAGATACATTATATCATATATATACAGATATATATTATACCTATATGTCTATATATCACATATCATATATATCCATATAGATCTATAGATTCAAAAA
>RJWK010024230.1:0-28494 GCA_004363435.1 Platanista minor
AAAAAAAAAAAAAAAAAAGAAAGTTATTTTTAAAAATTTAAGTTTTCCTTTATCTGAAAGCTATGTAATAATAAAATAAAAGATCACTGGAAACACCTCTGTACTATGCATTTGGTGTATCTTTACTGATATTAAATATTGAGGAAACCTATATAAATTACTATTATGGATAGGAACTCAGGTATTTGGAATCTGAAGGAGAAAAGTTTTATTTCCTTAGATTACTGGTGTACAATTGTATGTAGGATGTGAATTTACAGATGTCTTATATTTGAAATGCTGTCAATAATTTTAGTGGTCTCTAAAGAGCTTTCAATACCTAGTACAGCACAAACTCAGCTGGCTGCTTGATTACGTGCTTTTAAAAGTTTACTTTTAAATAGTTATAGTGGCAAAATCCTTCCAGGAAGACAGTCAACTACTTTTCAGTTAAAAATTAACATGCTTTAGTAACTACATCTTCCCTTTAGGCATAATAGTGTGACTGAATTTTTTCCTTCCATTTAGATCTGTCACTTAAAAACTCTAACGCCAGCACAACTCAATGAATAACTAGAGGAATAGAAGTGCATGACATCTGAATGTGTAAAAGGTACCTGGGATTTTCCATTTCCCACACTGTGTATTACTTATTTTCATATTTACTAGGTCTGTTATTGAACAATCTGCAACCCTTAATAATCAGATTCCTACCGATCCCTCTTTATATGTAAAAACATAGAGGCCAGGTCACTAACATTTACATTACTCACTACACGGCCAAATCTGTATAACTACCAAGTTGTTGCTGTGCCTTGTGGAGGATCCCAAATCCACTCAGTACCTGTACAATAAGACTTGATGCCAAGAGTTATTGCGACACTACCTCAGTTAAGGCTGGAAGTTCAGCCTCATTTGACAAATACGCAGTGATTCTGAAGAAGTGGTGCTTGAGGAAAAGGCAAATGGCTTTGACATGTGTACCATGTTTGCATGGATGACTTTCCCTCTCCATCCCAAAACTACCAAGGACCTTAATGGAAGATTCTCCTTTCTGCAATGCTCCCACAAAATCCTGAAGTAGGAAAACTAAAGAATGAATTAGAACTCATAGTCATGGGACCTTGGGGAAGACACATTCTTTCTGTGCCTCGGTTTCACCATCTATATGATAAAGATTACAATTTCTGTCCCATCTACCACGCAGAACTGTTAGGACCATCAATTTCTACAGTGTTCTCTGAAACAACTTTGGAACCTTATAGCTCTCCGTGAGAGAATTACTACTATTCTACACACATGAAAAAAAAATTTTTTAAGGAAATCTAGAGCTATTTTATTCAAAAAGAAATTTTCATTTCCAATCCTTTTAGTATTCTCCACCATTTTTTTTTCCTTTAGAGAATCAGATGCCATCATTTTTAAAAATAGGAAAAATATTTAAATCACATGGATATGGAAGTGACCACTGGTCACCTCTCCCCTTTTTCCATTCCAAAAGAACCAAGACTTTATTCACAGTGACAAAGTGCCCAGATAAAAGATTGTATTTCCTGTCCCATATTACAGCTAGTTATGATATTGTGACTATGCCGAACACTGTGACAGATTATTTAGAGATTTGGAGGCAAACATGAAAACCATCAATTAAAAGAGTAGAAGTCACCCCTCATCTCTCTTTTCACCATGTGTCTCTCTGCTAGGTTTATTTTTCTGTGTAGACACCAAACTTTCTCCAAAGTGCTCTCAGCTAGCCATCAAACGTGGAAATACCTGAAGGCCTCTTTCATATTAAAGCGTTAATGGCTTATAGTAATTTAATGTTCGAAATTCTTTAAGGGCAGTTGAATTTAATACAATTCCCCAAACAAAAGAAAGGCTAAGATAACTCAATCATCATATACCATAATAACAATGTGATAATGTCTAAAATTGATAAATGAAGTAACAGTAGTATGAACTGTAAGAAAAAAAAGAAACAGCTAAAAGATTACAAGCAGGGAATGAAGAGTGCTGAGGTAGAGGCACAGTCCTATTGTTTTTCTTAAGGAACAGATCATTTCTATACTATTCTAATTTTTATTTTGTTGTTGTTAAATTTATTTATATTATTTATTTAATTTTGGCTGCGTTGGGTCTTTGTTGCTGTGTGTGGACTTTCTCTAGTTGTGGCGAGCGGGGGCTACTCTTCGTTGCGGTGTGCGGGCTCCTCACTGCGATGGCTTCTCTTATTGCGGAGCACAGGCTCTAGGCGCACGGGCTTCAGTAGTTGTGGCACATGGGCTCATTAGTTGTGGCTCGTGGGCTCTAGAGCGCAGTCTCAGTAGTTGTGATGCACGGGCTTAGTTGCTCTGTGGCATGTGGGATCTGCCGGACCAGGGATTGAACCTGTGTCCCCTGCATTGGCAGGCGGATTCTTTTTTTTGAATTTTATTTTTTTATACATCAGGTTCTTATTAGTTATCTATTTTATACACATCAGTGTGTACATGTCAATCCCAATCTCCCAATTCATCCCACCACCACCTCCCCGCCGCCACTTTCCCCGCTTGGTGTCCATACGTTTGTTCTTTACACCCGTGTCTCTATTTGACAGGCGGATTCTTAACCACTGCGCCACCAGGGAAGTCCTCTATACTATTCTAAACCTTTATGCCTTTGCTACTTCTGCTAACCATTTTTAAAAAGGCATGTGTAGATATTAAATTGAAGAGAAGTTGGAAGCCATTGTGTAACAAGAGTTCAAACACTCTGAATACCTGCCAGGATCCTGGTTTCTTCTGAGCAGAGGGACTTCTAGGTGGTTCCTTGACCATATCTTGACTTGCTCTTGTGTCATGTGACCACAGCTGAAACAAAACAAAAATTGGTTCGCTGACCAAAGGCAACCGGTCTACGTAGGTTGAGGAGGTCTTGCCTCAAAATCAATTCAACTAGGACAATCTATACTGGACGGTGACTAATGAACCCAAATAGATCCTCTCTTAGGAAGATATGAATGCAAAAGAAAGAGCAGTTGGAAGAAGTGGAAAGAGAGAACAGCAGAAAAGGAGGGCAAGCCGGGGGAGACATTCAGGAAGAAAAGTTAAATTGCAGTCATGCTGGAGCGGCAGCAAAGAGCAGAGGCCATGTGCCTGCTTCCGACGTGGCCACGAGCTCACTGGGCAACACGATTACTGATGAGTGCTGAAGGACAGCTCTGCATGGATGGGGTGAGTACATGCAACTGCCCAGAGGTCTCCTTTGCTGCCTGTGTTGTATAATATTTTTTTTTTTTTTTTTTTTTTTTTGTGGCACGCGGGCCTCTCACTGTCGCGGCCTCTCCCGTTGCGGAGCACAGGCTCCGGACGTGCAGACTCACGGGCCCAGCTGCTCCGCGGCATGTGGGATCTTCCCGGAACGGGGCATGAACCCGTGTCCCCTGCATCGGCAGGCGGACTCTCAACCACTGCGCCACCAGGGAAGCCCATGTGTTGCATAATTTTGTAAACTTATTACAAACGTCTCTTATCTGAGACATGTTTGTTCCTTCCAACATGAAACAGATTGTGGGATGTGGTCAAGTGCTGCAAGATGTACCTCTTCCCTCCCCCGGCACCATCTTTTCAGGAATATGGCCTTCACTTCTCTAGTTAGAGGAGTATTGAAGGCTGACATCTCTCAGCTGAATCACTGGAGAACTGCCTCACCCAAGGTCACTGCCCTGGAAGCAGCCCTCATCATCTAAAGATGCAGTGGGAGGGGGATGAGAGTGAAGGCACCCTTCCCTCCATCAGGACAATTTATAGGTCCAGAGCTCCACAAGCTACCAGTTGAGTCTTTTGTTGGGACTGGACAACAATTCGTCTTTTCCTTCTGCTTCTTCACTCCACCATAGGTATTAATACTAAGAGCACTCCCCTCTCCCCCACCATAAACATCCTGCATTGCAAATCTCAGATTACCAATGGATGTCTGTTTCTCTGGGAACACAACCTAAAACAAAGGACACATTGGTTCTTAGGCCAAATAAGACAAGCAAGGCTTGTTTCTGTCACCCTTCTACCAACACCTCTGAAAGTTCCTGCCAGGCTTAAGTTAACAGCTGTCAGGTTCCTCTTCCCAAATGCAAGTTGGTCATCAGCGCTAATGAGTCCAGCCAGCTCATCCTCAATAATGTCCACCAGTACAGCCATGGGAAATATCTCCAGGGGCAGGCAACGGCTCATAACCGCAGCCACAACCTTCTCAGCTGCCTTTGCCGGGGTACATTGTGCCTGTACGATCACTGGCCAGATAGAGACAGTGAAGGTATAACTGCAGCAGGGCATAGAAACCACTACTCCAGCCCACGGATCCAAGGATGCCCTTCTAGAGCGGATGTGACCATCAGACAAGATATCTTGGCAAAGATGGCTTTATGGGAGCCAGAAGCCTGCATTTTGTTTCAGGCTGTTTCAGGTTGTCATCTACACGGAGATGTCCGTAATACTTGCAGCAAAAGCTCAAGCTTGAGAGACTCAGCTGCTACAACCTAAGAGGGGCAGACTGGCCACTCATTATGACCATGTGGACAAGCTACTATTATGGAAATCCGGCTGCATTCAAAATGTCTGCACCAATGTGATATATTTAATTGTAAGTCAAGAACTTCATCTCAGCCCTAACCAGCAAACCTTAACAGTGATGGAATTAAGTAAAACACATTGACTTTGTGTTGTGAATGAATATCAGGGTGAAAAATGAGGTGTCTAAGAAGTACCACATTTCTGGGCTTCCCTGGTGGCGCAGTGGTTGAGAGTCCGCCTGCAGATGCAGGGGACACAGGTTCGTGTCCTGATCCGGGAGGATCCCACATGCCGCGGAGTGGCTGGGCCCGTGAGCCATGGCCGCTGAGCCTGCGCGTCCAGAGCCTGCACTCCGCAACGGGAGAGGTCACAACAGTGAGAGGCCCGCGTACCGGGAAAAAAAAAAAAAAAAAAAAAAAGAAATACCACATTTCTTTAAACAAACTTACTTATCACTATGAACCTCTCGTCTAACAGCCTGGTAAGAATGCAACTTCAATGACCTTCAGGACTTATCTTCCAAGGAGAGTTGTGCAAAGGTCCTGGAGCTGACATAGCGAAATACTAGTTACTGTTGCTTCACCCATCTCACAAACCACACTCATGTCCTGTGGCTCTTCTGCTTCAATCCTTGCTACCCAAGTACTCACAAAACCGTTCCTGTGCCCTCCCAGTGCCACTGCAAGGGAGCAAGGCCAGGGCATCCACAGCTCACGGTTGCATATAGGTTTCAGTGCATCAGGGAACATTTTCTCCCCGCCTTAGGACATCTCAAAGAAATGCCTCTCCCTTTCTCCTCAAAGAAACCTAGCAGAAGCCCTTCAGAGCTCCTCAGCCCTAGGAGTTAGGTTTCTTCTAACCCCACAGGATCCCTAGGCCTTAGGCTATTTCTGCTTTCAGCCTAGTCATGAGCCCTGAGGCAGAGAATGGCAAAACCTGATGAAAATGAGGGGGAAGAGAAAACGCTGGAAGAACAAACAGAATTTAGTAACTCAGGAAATTATCCTGCTACCTTCCAATGGCTTTCCCACTCACTGAGCCAACAGCTGGAAGTCCCTACTGTGGCCTATAAAGTCCAACACGACTTGATCTTCTGCTCGCCCTTGGACGCTGGCTTGTCCCTTGCACCCGCTCATAATTCCAATGTAGTCACACTGTGCTTATTTATGCTCCTTGAACTTGCCGACCCCTCTCCTCATCAAAGCCTTGTGGCAGCCAGCCTCCAGGATGATCCCCAATGATCTCCATCTGATGGTATTCATGTCCTTACATAGTCCCCTTCTATGCTGGATGGGGGTGACCTGTGAAACAATCGGATTTTGCGGAGATGATGATGTGTAACTTCTGAGCTGTGTCTATAAGACGTGTGGTTTCTACCTTGCCCCATTTTGGACTCTCTGCTCTGGGAGCAGCTGGCCAGCCACTGTGCCATGAGGACACTCAAGCAGCCCGTGGAGAGGTCCATGTGGGTAGATACTGAGGCCTCCTGCCAACGACCAGCATCAAGGGGGTAAACCATTTTGGAACTGAGTCCTCCAGCCCTTGTCCAGTCTTCAGAGACCATAGGCCTGTTTAACATCTTGACTGCAACCTCTTAAGAGATTCTAAGCCAGAGCCACCCAGTTAAGTCACTTCCAAATTTGGCCCACAGAAACTATGAGATAATCAATATCTATTGTTATTTTAAGCTGCTAAGTTTTGGGATAACTTGTTTTGCAGCAATAGATAGATAGTACAGGCCCTTGACATGCCTTCCTCAGAAAACTTGATCTCAAAATCCTACATGTCTCCTATACTCCCTTAATATTGTTCTAATATCTCCTTGTAAGAAGGCCTGCTCTGACCACCTATGTAAAAACAGCACCCTCTCCCCACTATGACAGCATGCTTGGTCCCCATTTCCCTGCTTTATTTTCCTTCATTGGCCTTTATAACCACCTGACATATTATATGTTTATTTGTTTACTATCTGTACCTCCATGCTCAAATGTAGGCTCCTTGAGAACAGGGATTTGTTTTGTTCACTGCTGTATCTCCAAGGTTGAGAACAGTGTCTGTCCTATGGTAGGCATTCAGTAAATATTTCTTGAAGGGAGGAAGGAAATTAAAAGTCAGCAAAGGATCATGATGAAATCACGCAGTCAGGCTGAGGATATGAGACTCAACGCGTGCCTTGAAGACAAAAATAACAGATAGTTTTCGGGGTGGTACCTTCCAGCTCTGGTCCAGGCAATTAAACCAAAGAGAGGGTTGCAAAATTATAGTTTGTAGGAGAACAAGGAAGGACTGACAAGATAGGAAAGGTTGAATCTATGAGGGAACACCACAGATGCTAAGCCAAGGAGCTTCAGGGCATCTTTCAAAATCACAAAGCATGAAACATGATTCTAAACAAATCATAAAACTAATTTAAGAAATCAAAGAGTTTGGACTTCCCTGGTGGCACAGTGGTTAAGAATCTGCCTGCCAATGCAGGGGACACAGGTTCAATCCCTGGTCCGGGAAGATCCCACATGCCGCGGTGCAACTAAGCCTGTGCGCCACAACTACTGAGCCTGTGCTCTAGGGCCCATGAGCCACAACTACTGAAGCCCGTGAGCCTTAGAGCCCGAGTGCCGCAACTACTGAGCCCACGTGCTGCAACTACTGAAGCCCGCGCCCCTAGAGCCTGTGCTCTGCAACAAGAGAAGCCATCGCAATGAGCAGCCCGCGCACAGAAATGAAGAGTAGCCCCCGCTTGCCAAAACTAGAGAAAGCCTGTGCACAGCAGTGAAGACCCAATGCAGCCAACAAAGAAAGAAAAAAGAAATCAAAGAGTTCGATACAAAGCCAAAGGATTTTATAGTGTTAATGTGCTCTTGTTACACATTTCTCCTGTGTGTGATTATTTATTAATAATCATTGAAAGATTTTAAGCATTTAAAATCTAAAAGGTTATCCCATCTCAAGTAACATTTAAGATAAGTCCAGATAGAAGTTTGTGCTTTCAGGAATCCTGTGAGCAGCCAAAACACAATCTTTGTAAAAGGATTTTGTCTGATACCTATCAGAGCATAACACTGAATTAACAACAGACAAGGATTTGAGTAGAGGTGGCTATTTTCTGGAATACATGTGAAGGGGTCATTTATGTGTATCATGAGCTTCTTTTATTTAAAGTGCCAGAAATAAAACATTTTTTGAAGGGGAAAGAATCAGAGGCTGGCAACAAGGGCAAGAAGTTGAAAAGAGGGTTTGTTGTTTTTTTTTAACATCTTGGCACATACTCTGGGGTAGGGCTTTTTTATTTTTTAATCTATGTATTTATCTTAAAATGCATTAAAATAGTTCAGTGTATTCTATCTCACCTCGTTTCCATTTATCTGTCTTTATCTCCCTTATTCTGACCACTGCCTATTTATATTTACTGAGTTTGTTGGTCCATGGCTGCTCAGCATATTTGTTGAAGATGTGAAAGCAATGAGTTGACTCTTGCTCCATTAGTAATATTTTAATACCAGCTCCACGTTTTCCAAATGGGCTCAACTCTTGTCTTTATCTCTTGTTTAATGTTTGGGAAGTAACCCTATTGAATATTTTCTTATCAGAGCTCCCTTTGCTTTCAATGAAGCAAGTACGAATGCCGATTTCACTGTCTGTTTCACACCTTCTATAAAACACTGTTTTTGCTCAAAAAACAATACATGTAAAAATGGTGAACAAAGCACTCAATGAATAGCATGCTCTTTAACGCATATATATTACTACTTGCTGTAAAATAACTCAGAATCATGCTTTGAACTTATGTAGCTCCTTCCCTTTGACACACTTAAAGGTTTGAAGGAAGGCTAAGCTGTCTTTTCTCTGTCTACTGCAGTTTAATTCGGGGAGACAAAATGGCATAATCAGGAAAGCAAGAGAATTGTTAGGGAAAGAATCAATGTTTGTCTCTTGAAATTGTACTCCTACAAGTCTTACTATGTAAACAGAATATGGTGAATATGTAAACAGAACACCTAGGGAAAGAAGGTATGGTATTGCAAGTTCTATGAAAGTCTCACTGGATCTCCTATAAGGACAGTTTTGGGATTATTTAATGATGCTCTGGACAGACTGCTTCACTTTCACTTAATGTGAAAGGAAGAAAAATATAAAGCCATTCATTTTACTGCAAGATGACCTAAATATATCATTGTGAAGGAATGGGTCGTCTTCTTTTTTTTTTTTTGCGGTACGCGGGCCTCTCACTGCGGTGGCCTCTCCCGTTGCGGAGCACAGGCTCCGGACGCGCAGGCTCAGAGGCCATGGCTCACGGGCCCAGCCGCTCCGCCAACCACTGCGCCACCAGGGAAGCCCTGGGTTGTCTTCTTGAAGAAGACAAAAGGAAACACATCTATGAAATCTAAGGACAGCCTTCATGGTTGTTCAGTGGACCTGCAAATTCACCTACCTGAGGATTATTCTAAGCAGTACAGCAGATCAATAAACTGAATGTTGTCAGATGAAAAGTCTTCTGTGTGCATGATTAATGATTTTAACTAGGCAGTTAACATCTTTTCATTATCACATAAATGTACTCTCTTGAAAGTTTGACAGTATGGTATTGAGTGGGAAGGCCTTCTTAAGTATAAAATTGGCATAAAAAAAGCTGTCATATATTTGCAAATATGCAGGTGGAAAGCCTTTAGAGAACTTAAATTGCCCTAATTAAAATGAAAGATTTCAGCTTCAGTGTGTACCTGGGAATGCCATTTTAATGACTGCAGTTGGTCTCTTCTGCTGATGTAGTCAGCATTTCTTATATTTTATGAGCCTGCTCTATTGTTCTACTGAAAAAGGTTATCCTTTTTGGCCACTGTGGCTGCAGTCCTTGACTACATTGTGCAGATTCCCTTGTAGACCATGTGACTGAGTTCAATGGACTGTGAAGTTATACCTCCATCGTGCTTTCTCTTTTCCCTATGTCCCCACCAGATGGGTATAACAATGGTGAAGCACAAGAAAATTCCCAGCCACAAGATGGAAGAGTCCAAATCCCTAAATCACCCCATGGAGAAAAGCCGTCCTCAACCAGGAACCCTTCACTGAACAGCTGTATCAGCAAAAAATAAATTTTTATTATGTTAAGCCATTACAATTCTAGGTTTTATTTATTATAGCAGCTAGTTATTTCAATATAGTTACCTAAGATATGCAATATTCCACCTTACTAGAAGAAACACATACACATATACACACATATCATATACACACAAACACAAAATATATACAAATACACATACACAATTTTCATTTCTTTTTTATATTGCTAATGGGAATATAAAATTCCACAACCCTTCTGGAATACAATTTGATGGCACTTATCAAAACCCTTAATTATGTATTACCTATTCATGTTTAATTATGTGATTACCTTGACTATTTCAAGGAATTTATACTGGGTAAATAGTGTGCAAAGATTTAGCTCCAATGATATTGTGTGGTATTTTTTTTTATATTAGCAAAATATTGTAGGCCACAAAAATATCCATGCTAATGAATGATTTAAATAAATTGTGGTACTTTAGACAATGGAATAGTTTAGACAATTAAAATAATATTATAGAAAATTACCTAGAGATTATCATACTAAGTGAAGTAACTCAAATATCATATGATATCACTTATATGTGGAATCTAAAAATATGATACAAATGAACTTATTCACAAAACAGAAACAGACTCACAAACTTAGAAAACAAACTCATGATTACCAAAGGGGAAAGGTCGGGGGGAGGGATAAATTAGGAGTTTGGGATTAACAGATACACACTACTACATATAAAATAGATAATCAACAGGGACCTACTGCATAGCACAGGGAACTCTACTCAATATTCTATAATAAGCTATATGGGAAAAGAATCTGAAAAAGAATGGATATATGCATATGTATAACTGAATCATTTTGCTGTACACCTGAAACTGACACAACATTGTAAATCAACTATACCCCAATATAAAATAAAGATTAAATTAAATGAAAAAAAAAATCATGACATAGGATAGTGGTAATAGTACACTGCTAAGTGAAAACAGCAAGTGATAATATAACGTCTACAGCTTGGTTCTGATTATTTTTTTTAATGTGTATCTTTGTGTGTGTATATCCAAAAAAATCCCCCCAAAACTGAAAAGAAATACAGTAAAATATAACCAGTATTTATATCTAGGTAGTGGGACTAAATGTGATATTATTGTTTTTTAATTTATAATAGTTTTATTGAGATATATGTCAGAAACCTACAGTTCACCCATTGTAAGTGTATGATCAGTAGCTTTTCTTACACCCTTTGTAAGTGTATAATCAGTAGCTCATAGTATATTCACAAAGTTTTATGTCAGTTAATGTTATATAATTCCAGAATATTGTCATCAACACTCCCCACCCCTGCAAGGCCCCATTGTCATTAGCAGTCACTATTTATCCTCCCAAACTACAGTCCCTGACACCCACTATTCTACTTTTTGTCTCTGTGGTTCTGCCTACTCTAGACATTTTATACAAATAGAACCATATAATATGTAGCCTTTTGTGTTTGGATTCATTCATTTAGCATAATGCATTCAAGGTTGCTCCATTCTGTAGCATGTATAAGAACTTTGTTCTTTTTATGGCCAAGTAATATTTCATTGTATGGACATACCACATATTGTTTATTCATTTATCAGTTGATGGACATTTGTGTCACTTCCATTTGGGACTATCATGAATAATATTATGATCATTCCTGTACAAGTTTTCTCTTGGGTATATATTTAGGAGTAGAATTTGTGGGTCATATGGTAAATCTACATTTAACATTTTAAGGAAATACTGAATTTTTCCAAAGCAGCTGCACCATTTTACATACCCTTTGCAGTGTGTGACGGTTCCAATTATTCACTGACTCATCAATACTTATTATTATCTGACTTTTATTACAGCCACCAAAGTGGGTACGAAGTGGTAAATCATTGTGGGTTTTTTTACATTAAAAAAAAATTTTTTATTGGAGTATAGTTGCTTTACAATATTGTGTTAGTTTCTACTGGACAGCAAAGTGAATCAGCTATACGTATACATATATATCCCCTCTTTTTTGGATTTCCTTCCCATTTAGGTCACCACAGAACACTGAGTAGAGTTCCCTGTGCTGTACAGTAGGTTCTCATTCTTATCAATTTTATACATAGTATCAATAGTGTATATATGTCAATCCCAATCTGCCAATTCATCCCACCCCTCCCTTTCTCCTTTGGTATCCATACGTTTGTTCTCTATGTCTGTGTCTCTATTTCTGCCTTGTAAATAAGATGGTCTATACCAATTTTTTCAGATTTCACATATATGCATTAATATACCGTATTTGTGTTTCTCCTTCTGACTTACTTCACACTGTATGACAGTCTCTAGGTCCATCCACATCTCTACACAAATGTGATTTTAAAATGTTGTTTTTATTTCTGTATTTCCTAAATTTTTTTCAATGAATACACATATTTTTGTCATAAATTGTGTATAAACACACATATATACACATATTGTGTGTGTGTGTGTGTATATATATACATATATATATGTATATATATTACATATATGTATAACATTGGAGGGAAGGAGGCATGGTAATCTTATTGGTAAGCCTATTCTTGCAGTATAGGCTTTCTCCCAGAATAGGAAATGAAAATGGCAGGCTTCTGGTGGTGGTAGAGAAATGTAGGGAAGAAGTGGCTTATTGAGGAAATGACGATGATGAAGGGTACACCAGACAGAAACCATTCGATATTGAGTTGATTCTGAAGAGAACTGCAGAGGGCACTACATGAATACTGAGTATTTTACATTACACTTTTTTAAAATTAACAAATCCCCATGGCACTCACGCAGTGATTCTGGCCTAACATCCACACATGCTATTCCCATCCGAATCCCTGTTTTACAACACCGCAAAACTCATGCCTGTCCAGGAGACAATCTGTCATCATGGCAAATGTACACTTTGTGTTTTTAGCATCCCTCTACTTCCTGCTTCTTTGACCTTCTATTCTCTCTACATTTTCTCTTGTTTTATAACAATATTTAACCACCAAAAGTGTCCTGACATTTAAGATTTGAACACTTCTAAGCCTAGCTTCTTTTCTTTTCTTTTTTAATATTTATTGATTTATTGATTTGGCTGTGCCGGGTGACACACAGGATCTTGAGTTGCAGTATGCGGGCTCTTAGTTGCAGCATGTGGGATCTAGTTCCTTGAGCAGGGATCGAACCTGGGCCCCCTGCATTGGGAGCCTGGAGTCTTGACCACTGTACCACCAGGGCAGTCCCAAGCCTAGCTTCTTTCAAGTTGGACAAGTGATCTTGAGAAAGTTACTGCACATCTTGGGACTTGTTCCTTCCCTTCTTTGGTGAAATAACTGGACCATGGTCCTCTTCTACTCCAACACACTGCGATTCTGTGGTCATGAATTACCATGAGAGACTGATCTTGAAATTCACTCAAGGGTCTTCTCCCTGTGCCTCTGCTTCCTGACCTAAAAAATACCTGGTTCCCAGACGAGGACCCTGAGAGAGTCGTATTTGAGTCCAGAGATTGTTTTCTTGTTCTTTCTTTTTCTCTTCCTTCCTCCCTCCCTCTTTCGTTATCTTCCTTCCTTTTTCCTTCCTTTCTTCCTTTGTATAGCTATTAATATTGTTTATTTATTAATAATATTTCTAGTTTAAAGCACCTCTGGTCTTCCTGACTCTTTACTAGTGAGAAAAATGACAACTATCCAAATCTGTCGATTACACTCCCATAATCAAAGTTCTTCAGGAGGATCTTTCAAGAGCAAACCTGGGAAAGAGGAGTTTCCTTCTTGGTAAACTTCAGGAAAGTGAATCATTCAGGATGCCTGGTTTGTAGTACACAAATGTGGGCAGGGACCCATGGGGACAGCCACTCACGTTTTCATTGAAGGGGGCTTGGTTAACATGCCTTTGAGTCAACCATGGAGTCCCTTCCGCCCACATCTGCCATGGTGGGACTGGAGACTAAAACCCAGAGCCACTCTTACCCTGGGGAGCTGTCCTCTGGGCTTCTGCCTTTCATTGGGGTTCAGTGTCACTGAAGTTCTTGTCTACTCTCCTCTGACTCTTATCCACTTCTAGCCACCACTTTTTAAAAACATTCTGGAGTTCTCATGTGTAAATGTCATCTGTGTGACTCCCCTGGGAAGAAAAGAATGGGATTTAGGGATTCAGAGGTCCTGGTAGCAATGGGTTTCCTCAGTCAAATAACTTGTGTTCTTAGGTGTAATTTCATTCTGGAGAGGTCCTCTGAGCTCTTCTTGACAACATTTTTCCTTTCAGTGAGAATAAAGTAAAAATATGGCAGGGAAGCACTTCAGGAGGCAATTGGGGTGGAAAATGAATTAAGAAAGCAATGAAAAGATAAAGAAATTCTTGGGAGCCTAGAAAGGAAGCTGCTTTTATCCATCTGAAAAGTAATTCCATCATGCATATCAAGGTTACACCAAAAGGCTATCTACCCAATGCAATTATGTTTCATAAAGCATGTGCTGAGAATTTTACACACATTTCTTCACTTACGGGAAGTAAGTGGACAATAGATATAATCTCCATTTTTCAAAAGAAAAATATGAAAGGTAAAAATTTCACCAAAGTTCAAGGTCTATGCTTCAGTTTCCTAAAACGTGAGGGTTATAACAGCACCTACTTCATGAGTTATGAGGGCTGCATGAGATAAGGCTTATTAAGGAGGTTTGCACAGGTGAAAACTTGGTAGTTGTTAGCTGAGATTTTATTATTATTTTTATTGCTAATAAGTGGCTAATTCTGAAGCCAGTATTCTTGTTCTTGGGATTTGAGTACAGAAAGAACAGTGCTGGACAACAACAACAAAAAACAAACAACCCAATCGAAAAATGAGCAGAAGAGCTAAATAGACACTTCTCCAAAGAAGATATACAGATGGCCAATACGCACATGAAAAGATGCTCAACATCGCTAATCATTAGAGAAATGCAAATCAAAACTACAATGAGATATCACCTCACACCGGTCAGAATGGCCATCATCAAAAAATCTAGAAACAATAAATGCTGGAGAGGGTGTGGAGAAAAGGGAACCCTCTTGCACTGTTGGTGGGAATGTAAATTGATAAAGCCACTATGGAGAACAGTATGGAGGTTCCTTAAAAAACTAAAAATAGAAGTACCATACGACCCAGCAATCCCACTACTGGGCATATACCCTGAGAAAACCATAATTCAGAAAGAGTCGTGTACCATAATGTTCACTGCGGCTCTATTTACAATAGCCAGGACATGGAAGCAATCTAAGTGTCTATCGACAGATGAATGGATAAAGAAGATGTGGCACGTATATACAATGGAATATTACTCAGCCAGAAAAAGAAATGAAATTGAGTTTTTTGTAATGAGGTGGATGGACCTAGAGACCGTTATACGGAGGTGAAGTAAGTCAGAAAGAGAAAAACAAATACCGATGCTAACACATATACCAGGAATCTAAAAAAAAAGGTCCTGAAGAACCTTGGGAGAGGACAGGAATAAAGATGCAGACGTGGAGAATGGACTTGAGGACATGGGGAGGGGGAAGGGTTAGCTGGGACGAAGTGAGAGAGTGGCATGGACATATATACACTACCAAATGTAAAACAGACAGCTAGTAGGAAGCAGCCACATAGCACAGGGAGATCAGCTCGGTGCTTTGTGCCCACCTAGAGGGGTGGGATAGGGAAGGTGGGGGGGAGACGCAAGAGGGAGGGGATATGGGGATATATGTATATGCATAGCTGATTCACTTTGCTATACAGTAGAAACTAATACAACATTGTAAAGCAACTATACTCCAATAAAGATGTTAAAAAAATAAAGTAGATATGTAGATACAATCATAATTATTGAAGGCCCTATGGAAATTTTTTTAAAGATATTGGATTTAATTTAACAAGTGACATTTGATACAACACTAATTTTTAAATTCAATAGATACTAAGTCTGTAGTATGTCACAATCCTCAATATGTTAGTTAAGTATGCTAATATATAATCTATGACATCACATATAGACTATTTAAGCGCATTATACCTTAGTATTCCAACAACTAAATCTGTAAGAACCTTGAATCAGAACTAATATTTAGAAAGTACAGCGAAGCATGAGTCACTATAGAAAAGGTTTAATTAGAGGGAGAAAGACTCTCAGAGTGGTTTAGGGACTTGCGCAAAGTTATACCCTTCATCAACTAGGAGCAAAACTGAAAGTAGAACCCAGCCCTCCTAACTCTTCTAGCGTTCCTTCTATTTTGCTGTTCTTTACAGCTTTCCTCAACTTCATCTGCAACTTCTTTAATTAGATCTCAGTTGTGGGAGCATTAGAATCTTTACTGTGTTGAGTCTTTTGGCCACACCATGCGTCTTGCAGGATCCTAGCTCCCCGACCAAGGAGGGAAACCCAAGCCCTCGGCAGTGAAAACACAAGCCCCAACCACTGGACTGCCAGGGAATTCCCGAGATCTCAGTTACTAAACCATAATTCATTCATTGAAAATGAACTTAGTTCCTACTACGTGTCACACAGTCTTCTACCACAAACTCCCTGCCATCATGAAGCTCAGTTTCAGCTGAGTGACAGAAAATGAATTAATAATGAAGGTTCTGTGACGATTATTGCAGTAATGGAAGCATGACTTTGGTTCTTTGGTGAACAGAAATGTATGAAAGTGATAACCCTTTTCTAAATAAAAAGTATAAAACTGCATGGAGTGTGAAAGCCCTATTTCCAGCTCGACTCACCTTCCTGCATTCCAGGTGTTTCACCCTACCCACAGATTACAAAACATTAAAAAGATTTAGTTTCTTCCCTGCTATGGGGTTACACTGCCTCCTTGAATTGAAAGATTTAGGGAAGGAAATTACATCACAGACCATGGAATGCCTCAGATGACCTGGAGCCTCTGTTCAAGATGAGTAGTTTGTTTGTTTTTAATTGTAAAAGGAGAAAAAAGCTATTCACTGTCATTTTACAATCAACAACATCAACTACTTCTAGGAAAAGGGAAAATCATATTTAGAGACACTGTTGTTTAAAGAAGTGGTAAGTAACACCTCTTACAAAAAGATTTTGAGAAATTTCAACTAATTTGGTAAATTCAAACATGAAAAGAAATAAGCAAAAAGAAATGAACAAACGAAAAATTTAAACAGCTTCTTCAGTCTTGAATAATTAGAGGTAAAGTGGTTTAGTCTATTTGTCCACCACCTCAGTGGAGTGGGCCTGCCTTCCTAAAAGGCAGACAAGTGCTCTGGGAACCAAGAAGCATATCAAAACTTAAAGCTGGGGGCTTCCCTGGTGGCGCAGTGGTTGAGAGTCTGCCTGCCGATGCAGGGGACACGTGTTCGTGCCCCGGTCTGGGAAGATCCCACATGCCGCGGAGCGGCTGTGCCCGTGAGCCATGGCCACTGAGCCTGCGCGTCCGGAGCCTGTGCTCCGCAACGGGAGAGGGTTGGAAGACCATGAGCACAGAAGCAAAACTTACCTACCTTTCTACAGGGCTGAAATAACGGAGGGGAGTGTGAAATATTTTATATTGAATTGGTTAGCAAAGATCTTGGCACAGACAGAGAAAGAAATCTTTATTCCAGCCCTTGGGAATCCAAAGATATTCCCTTGAACACATTACTTAAATTTGCCAAACATGAAGTTTTTCATTTACAAAATGGAGATGATATAATGAATTCTGTCTCATAGATAATGGAGTAATACACGTTGTTGAGTACACCAGTACTCAACACAGTACCTAGTACAGGATTAAGCAATCAATAACTTTTATCATTAGCAATCACATCAGCAACAATAACAAAACAGATTCACAGCAGGGGAGTTGGATCCTCTAAGTCACTGGAGAGCTGCTCTGGGAATGGCTCCTGAAAACCTCACATAACGCAAAACACGCATAAGACATCCACATAGATTTTTCCCTTAAGAATAAATGTAATGTGAGAAATAACAGTCTCAGTGCACATAAACTTCGGCCAATGTAGTGCATTTCTTATATCCAACTTACTGTTTAATGCACAATCAATAGTTTTTAGTGAGGGGAATTCACATTATTTCAATGTGTGTGCATAAAGTAAGACTTTAATAATATTTTTCATTGCTCACTGTTTCAAATTTGCTAATTCAAATTCATGTGAAATATAACTGCACTGTTTATCCAAAGGCCACTCAATATCAGAGAGAGGCTATTATAAGAAACGAGGCAGGGCTTCCCTGGTGGTGCAGTGGTTAAGAATCTGCCTGCCAATGCAGGCGACACGGGTTTGAGCCCTGGTCCGGGAAGATCCCACATGCCGCAGAGCAACTAAGCCCGTGCGCCAGAACTACTAAGCCTGCACTCTAGAGCCCGTGAGCCACAACTACTGAGCTCGTGTGCTACAACTACTGAAGCCCGTGCGCCTAGAGCCTGTGCTTCGCAACAACAGAAGCCACCGCAATGAGAAGCCCGCGCACCCCACTTGCAACGAAGAGAGTAGCCCCCGCTCGCCACAACTAGAGAAAGCCCTCACGCTGCAACAAAGACCCAATGCAGCCAAAAATAAATAAATCAAATAAATTAATTTAAAAAAAAAAGAAAAAGAAATGAGGCACAGGGGGGGTGTACCATAAAATTTTAAGGTATCTATTCTAAATATAGAGGAAAACAGTAGGAAACATCTAGAATTTAAATTATTGGAATTTCTTTTACACCTGTGAAGGCTACAGAACGATAATTTTTATCTGCAAAGAAACCTACAGAGGAATGTGAAATGATGAGTAACTAAAACACCCCACTCCCAAGACACTTGCTGTGATGGAAGAGAACTCAAAAATGTGGGAGGGAGAAGGTGGGAAATCCTACCAACTTCATGGGCAAAAGCCAAATTTCTATTAAAAATTTATTAGTGTGCCTGCAAGGTTTGGATTCCCATGCTTACATTTCTGCCTTACAGAGACAGACAAAGCCCTCCCTGGTGACCTAGTTTCCAGATTCGGCGCTTAAAGCCAAGCCTTTAATCACATACTTGTCCAAAGATCACATAGAGTGATAAGGCTTCACTGCCACAATTCTGATGTCAGAAACTGGAATACAGAGTGTTTTAGTTTTGTTTTTGGTTTTTATTGGGAGGAGGAATTTCTTTTAGCTTATGATTCAGGCTTAAATCTTCAGTTTTTCCTATTTCCGTTTTCAAAATGGGATGTAAATATATAGTTCATATGGCAGCGAATTACATTCCTGGGATAAGATCTTAAAAAGCTCACATAATTCAAAACTTGCATAATTCTAAACAGATTATTACCCTAGAGGAATCAATATAATGTAAGAAATAGCAGTTTCAGAATACATAAGCCTGTAAATTACAGAGTATTTCTTAGAGTAAGTTTTTAGTGCTTTTTTTCAAAAATAAACTTTTCCTTTGTAAATAAGTCAGATTTATAGAAAAGTTTTGCAAAGATCCTATAGAGAGTTTCCATATACCCCTCACGCAGTTTCCCCTATCATTAATACCTAACATTACTAAGGTACATTTGTCAAAACTAAGAAACGAACTTGGGTACTATTCACTGAACTCAAGATTTTACTCAGTTTTTGTTAATTTTCCCATTAATGCTCCTTTTTTTTTTTGTTCCAGAATCCAATACAATTTGAAATACTTTTTAATTTTGGAAGGATTCACATTAT
This sequence comes from Platanista minor, assembly GCA_004363435.1. NCBI lineage: Eukaryota > Metazoa > Chordata > Mammalia > Artiodactyla > Platanistidae > Platanista > Platanista minor. The sequence continues at coordinate 19,273 of RJWK010024230.1, forward strand.
TCAAAATTTGTGCAAACTGATAACTTTTTTTTTTTTTTTTTAAGTTTCTTGAAAAAATGTTTATGTCAAGGTGCTAAAGCATAGGTAATTTTAGAACTCCAATTAAAATAATATTCTTAAGTCTACACAATAAGCAAATCTAAAGCTTAAACTCCAGGACGTTCCACATGCCAACAAACTAGTAATTGATTAAACAATTCAATTACAATAATTGAGTAGAAGAATATGATCTATAGAGTGAAGTCAGAAAGAGAAAAACAAATATATATTAATGCATAAATGTGGAATCTAGAAAAATGGTAGAGATGATCTTATGTGCAAAGCAGAAAGAGAGACACAGACACAGAGATCAAGCATAGGGATACGATGAGGGAAGAGGGGGTGGGATGAACTGGGAGACTGGGATTGACACATACACACTACCATGTGTAAAACAGATAACTAATGAGATCCTACTGTACAGCACGGGGAACTCTACTTGGTGCTCCGTGGAGACCTAAATGGGAAGGGAATCCAAAAATGAGGGGATATATGTGTATGTATGGCTGATTCACTTTGCTGTCCAACAGAAACTGACACAGTAGTGTAAAGCAACCATACTCCAAGTAAAAAGAAAAAAAAAGAATATGATCTACAGACTGCCTGTTCATAGACCTCCAAAAGGATTTAACCACTTTCTTCTGGTTTTAGGCTCACACTACGCTTCCACTCCCTGTTTTATTCTCTTTATCTCCTCTACTGGCATTAATTAGTTCGTAAGCAAAAGCTACAAAAGTCAGTTTGAAATTTATTTCATTAACTTAAAAGATGAACAAAATGTGTACTTCAAATCTTATTAAACGCATTTATCTGAAACATGTCTACACAGAGGACAAACAGATATAGGATTTCAAGTAACTTATGGTAGAGTCCACTGTCCATTTAAAAATATGATTCTTTCTTTCACAAAAAACTCGGCATTAAAAGGCCAAAAGAAAAAATTTCTTTTATACTGCCTAGGAGCCGGATGCATACTTCTGATGTAAACTTATTTCACTGTCAACTCTGATGCTGAAGCTGGGCGGCACAAATGTTCATAGTTCAGTGAAATGATGCAAACAGAAAGCTGCTGTTTCTCTCAGATACAAATGAGAAACCTCCATTCATGTCTCTTACAGTAGTACCACATCCTTGATTCTCATACCAGGTCACTTCTTCTTCTTTCCTTTCCCTTTTTTACTTCCTTCTCCTTGCTGAAGACTTTGGTCACCACCTCCTGTTTTTTGTGCCCTTGTTTTCAGTTTAGGTATCATTTCTGCAGCATACAACATTATTGACTTACATGATGGGAACTGTACAAGACAGAGGCTGCCATCTTCCTGTTTGAGCTGGACCCGGACTCTGCCCCTCTACTGAAGATCACGATTCCATTCTCTAGAGTACATTTTATTTTTCTCAAGAAATACATTAAGGCCAACTGCTGAGCATACATCTTGAATCTCTGTAGCTGTAGGATTTTCAACAGCCTTACTTATGGGGATTCGCCGCCCCTCCGCTATGGTCTTCTTGTTATTTAAATAAGCAGGATAGATACAAATGAACCTGTCCTGGTCGGGGCCCAGGGACCACGCAGCTGCGCAAGCCATCTTCACCCAGCCCCCAGGCCAAACCCGCAGGGAAAAAACCAGCCTCAAACTGATAACATTTTAAAGTCACACTGTTTCACTGTTTCAAATTTGTGAAATTGAAATTGGTATGAACTATAACTGCTGTTTATCCAAAGACTTTCAATAGGTTTTAAGGCAAGGATGGCTGAAGAATTAACCTACTGCAGTGGCCTAAGCCAGTGTTGTTCAAACTGGAATGAGGAGGGGAATGGAGAGAGTGTATTTTGTACTGGGTTTCAGCTGAAGATTTCATCTGAAGAATATCACTAATAAGAAAATCCAGTGAAAATATTAGAATACTTTAAGGAATACTAGAAACAAACGAGCCGAAAACGGAATATAATCATGTTATAAGAAACTTGCAGGAAATTGCCCTAGGCATCATTTTTTCATATCAATAGTTTAAGCTTTTTACTGCAAAGAGCACACATGCAAACTAGGTAGCCACATACGTTGCACAATATTGCCCATTTCCTGTTACTATTATTCAAATATAAACAGCCCTTACAAATCAATAGAAAAATGGACAGAGAGCAGAGTCAGTTTATGGCCAATAAACATCTGAAAAAATGTTCAAACTCATTTTCAAAGAATACAAATTAAACTGCAACATACTTTTTTTTTTTTTTTTAACTTATCAGCCTGGCGATGATAATGCAAAGTGCAGGCTGAAGTGCAAAGAACAAGGCACTTTCATACATTGTTATCAGGAGTAAAATCTGAAACTTTTTTTATGACACCTTGGCAGTAGTATATGTGTTCAGTTACCTATTGCTGACTAATTAAAACATTCCAAAATGTAGTGGCTTAAATCCACAGCAATGTATTATGTCTCACATTTCTGTGAGTTGGCTATGTGGTCTTATGTGTCATGGAACGTTGGCTGGGGCCACTCATGCATGCTGGGAGCCCAGGCAGGGATGGAATGCCCAAGGCTTCCTTTCTTCTCCACATTACTTTTCTTTCCATTTGGCCTCTCATCATTCAGGAGCCTAGCCCAAGTATCCTTCGTGTCAGGTGGATTCCAAGAAAGCAAAAAAGGAAGCTGACAGATCTCTCAAGGAGTAAGTCTGGAAGTGATGGTATGCGGGAGCCCATTTGTACAAGTTTATTAGGGCCATTTATGCATATATCTCTTTCCTACTCCATGCTCGGTGATATCACATTGGTAGCTTGAAATCAGTCATGTTGGGTGTTATTTATACAACAGAAATTGTTAGATGCTATAAATCAGGGCTTGTAATTTTTTTTCAAAGAGCTGAATTTCCAGGACACTATTTCCTGAAAGTCACACAGCTTCCTATCCATCACATTCTGTTTATTCAAGCAAGTCTCAAGGTCAGCCCAGAGTCCCCGTGGGGGGGGAAACAAACTCCACCTCTTGATCTGAGGCATGGCAAAGAATTTGTGGTGATATTTAATCCATCACAGTCTTCCCTCTGGCCACAAGTTATTTATATTCTCTTCTCAGGCAAAACAAAACAGACCTCCTCCCAAGGTACCTCAAAGTTTCATCCATGAAAGCATCAGCCTCAAAGTTCAGTATTTCATGATCTGCATCATGTCCAGATGTGGCTGCAGCTCCTCTGGACCTAGAGAGCTGTGAAGTGCCTTCTGTCCCAATTTCCCCCCACTCTTCCATCCCTAACAGGCATACAATGGTGAGAAAGGGACAGGAAAGCCACAACAGGTGCTCCCATTCATCAACACAGAGAACAGGTCTACAGCAATTCTGAAATCTACCTGGACATAAGTTGTGAAATCCTCTACTCCCGGGCCTGGGAGCCCAGCTAGGGCTGAAACATCCCAAGTGACTTCTCATCCCCCTGGCTTCTCTAGTTGACCTCTCTTCATTCGGGAGTCTAGCCCAGAGTTCTTTACAGCATGCTAGCTGGTTTCCAGAGAGCAAAAGTAGAAACTGCTACGTCTCTTAAAGGCTAGTCCTGGAACTGGAATAGTGTCATCATACCTAGTGTTGCCAGATTTAGCAAACAAAAATTCAGAATGCCCCATGTAAAGATGTTCCACATTGCTATTACCAGAGAAATGCAAATCATAATGGGATATCCCCTCATACCTGTCGGAACGGCTGTCATCAGAAAGTCTACAAATAACATATTGGTGAGGATGTGGAGAGACGGGAACCCTTGTACACTGTTGGTGGGAATGTAAATTGGGGCCGCCACTGTGGAACACAGTACGGAGGTTCCTCAAAAAGCTAAAAATAGAACTGCCACATAATCCAGCAATTCTACTCTTGAGTATATATCTGGAAAAAATGAAAATGCTAATTCAAACATATACATGCACCCCAGTGTTCATAGCAACACTGTTTATGATAGCTAAGATATGGATGCAACCCAAGTGTCCATCAACAGAAAAATGGATTAAGAAGATGTGGTATATACATCACATCATATATATATATATACACACACACACATACACACACATACATATATATGAATATTACTCAGCCATAAAAAGAATGAAATTCTGCCATTTGCAGCAATGTGGAATAAATCAGACAGAGAAAGACAAATACTATAGGATATCACTTATATGTGGAATCTAAAAAATAATACAAATTAATGCGTGGGCAAAGCAGAAACAGACTCATAAATATAGAAAACAAACTTGTGGTTACCAAAGGGGAGAGGCAGAAGGAGAGGGGACAAATTAGGGATATGGGATGAGCATATATAAACTACTATGTATAAAATAGATAAGCAACAAGAATATATTGTACAGCACAGGGAATTATAGCCATTATTCTGTAATACCTTATAATTGAGTATCATCTGCAAAAATACTGAATCACTATGCTACACACCTGAAAGTAATATAATATTGTAAATCAGCTATATGTCAATAAAAGTATAGGTTGCCCAGGTAAATTTGAATGTCAGATAAAACACAAATATTTTTTAGCATTAAGTATGTCCCACTTTTCTGTTTATTTGACATTCTGATTTTACTGGGCATCTTGGATTTTATCTGGCAATCCTACTTTCACCACATTCTGAAGGTCAAAGCAAGCCATTCAAGGATAAGGAAAGGGGACTTCACTTTTTTTAAAAAAATTTATTTTTTTTTTTGAAGTGCAGTTGACCTACAATGTTGTGTTAATTTCTGCTATACAGCAAAGTGATTCAGTTATACATATACATACATTCTTTTTTATATTCTATTCCATTACGGTTTATCACAGGATATTGACTATAGCTCCCTATGCTATATACAGAAGGACCTTGTTGTTTATCCATTCTATATGTAATAGTTTGCATCTGCTAACCCCAACTTCCCACTTCATCCCTCCCCCACCCCACCCCCTTGTCAACACAAATCTGTTCTTTAAAGATATCACTTCTTGATGGATGAGTGGCTTGCTTGTACAGGGAGGGGAGAAGTTAATGATGGTCATTTTGCAGACTATCACACTTAACAAAAGCCTTGAAAATGTGGATCTCATTATAAAACCAGTGATTCTATTTCTGGGGATTTTTCTAAGCACATGAGTAAAGACGTGTCAAAGATTTAGCTGCATGAAAGTTTATTGTAGAACTGCTTGTAATGGTGAAAAATAGGAAACAACCTAGATGTTCAAAGATAAGAAATAAGTATATTTATTGTGGTCCTAATATTTGCAAGACACTGAGTTGAGCCCTAAGGAGACAGTGAACAACACAGAAAATCTCTGGCCTCAGAAATCTTAAAGGCTAAAGGGGCAAGGTCGACATTAAACAGATAATCATACATTTGACTAACTGAGTATAAGTGTGCTAATTACTACAAAGGAAAACTACTGGGTGCTATGGAATCACCAAGGGATCTAAACTACTAAGGGCTGGTTTAGGAGAAGGGGCAGGAAATAAAGCGAAAGGATGAGGGAAGAGAGTATGGGGCAGAGCGAACAGCAGAAGGATTCTAAATGTATATTTATTTACATGGAAATGTGATCATAATAAACAGGTATGAGATGCTCATTAGACCTCCAAGTGGCGATGTCAAGTTGTATTTAGATACGCAAGTTGGGATGCTGGGGAAGGTTAGATCTGGATATACACACTTCAGAGTTACAAGTCTATAGTCACTAGGCAGTGATATAAGAAGAAAATCAGGGGAGTGGGCTCTCACAGAAGCCAAGAAAATAGTTTCAAGCAGAGCGTGGTCACTTGGGAGAAATACCACTGAGCTGTTATGAAAGACAAAGGCAAAAAGTGACCACGGCATTTGGTAACATGGAGGTCACTGATGAATCTTTTAGGAGAAGTTTCCCATGTAGTGGGGAGGACAAAGGTCTAATTGAAATGGATTGAGGAAAGAAAATACGTGATGTAGTGGGAAAGCCATTTATTTGAGAAGTTTTGCTGGGAGAGAGCAGGAAAATGGGGCAGCAGCTAGGAGACAGGAATGGGAGGTCAAATGCAGGTTTGCTCGCTGATGGAAACAGCTCCCTAGAGAGGGGGAAATTGAAAATGCTGGAAAGAGGGGTCTATTTGTAGGAGTAAAGTCTCTGAGGAGGTAAAAGGGCATGAGGTCCACAGCACAAGGGAAGGGCTGGCCTTAGCTAGGAGCAAGGGTTGTTTCTTCCTACAGTAGCAGATGAAAGACAGTGGGTCCTGATTCAAGAGGCTGCAGAGACACAGTGGAAGGAAGATGAGAGACTGCCTGTTCACTTCTATTTCTCAGGAAGCGTGAATCAAAGCCATCAGTAAGAAGGGAGAAGGAGGAAGGGGGAGATTAGATACAGGTTCCCCAAGTATACTTTACATCTCATGTTGATCATGCTAATTTGAAAATTATACATGTTATAGACTCTCACACACCCAATCAACTCTGCAGTTTCTCAGGATCCCAAACAAGAAAAACAGCAAAGGGGGAAGGACTTCCTTGGTGGTCCAGTGGGTAAGACTACGTGCTCCCAATGCAGGGGGCCTGGGTTCGATCCCTGGTCGGGGAACTAGATCCCAGCATGCATGCCACAACTAAGAGCCCGCGTGCCACGACTAAGACCCGGCTCAGCCAAAATAAATAATAAAAATAAATAAATATTTAAAAAAAAAAAAAAAAAAAAAAAAAAAAAAAATAAAAAAAAAAAAAAAAAAAAAAAAGAGTGAAGGGGAAGCCTCTGTAAGCACCAAGAACAATAGAGCACCAGTCAAGATGAATTTATTGAGGAGTTTTATTTAAAAGCCTTAGGGGAATTTCATAATCTTGTATTAAAATTCATTAGTGTCAATTCAGCAACAGGAAAACTCCTAAGTCATAGAAGGAAGTACACATGAAAGTACTGATCACGGTCACGCATTTTAGTCAGAATTAACAGAGACCCAACGACGTCAGTTCTAGTGATTTAACCAAATGAATTAAATTAGCAAAGAGACTAAATAAGTAATTGGATAATGCATTTCACATGACCAAAGCAGACTGGACATGAACAGACTCCTGGTGAGATAAAGTCAACGTGATAAAATGTAATACACTACTGTAAATTGCATAAACTACCTAACTTGACACTAAGACTTGATACTCCTGGGAGTATTTTTTCAGAAGCTATTAGAAAAAATGAAATTTGAGAAGAGCTTTTGGGTCATCAGCACTCTATATTTAGAATCTTTAAATAATCATAGATCCCAGCACTTGGTCACCAAGAGAGAAATAGGATGGGGTTACCTCCTCTTTTCACTGCTTTTCTTTCTTGTTGAATACACCAGAAGTTTCTGTGATGCGACAGATCCTATTCTAAGACTTAACAATAGATGTTACAAATTTCAGGTGAGATTAAAAATACATTATGATAATTTAAAGTGTAATAGTAACATTATTCACATTGCAATACAATTTTTTCTTTTTGGCCACACCGTGCGGCATGCAGTACTTTAGTTCCCCCACCAGGGATGGAACCCGTGTCCCCTGCAGTGGAAGCATGGAGTCTTAACCACTGGACTGCCAGGGAAGTCCCTGCAGTACAAAATTTTAAAAGAGCAAGCACTTATTGAGGACTTACGTACCAAGGACTGTTCTTTGTACTCAGTGTACATATTATCTTACGTAAACTTCAAAACTCCTAAAACACCTTTATGCGGTAGGTTCTAGTGCTATCTACATTTTGCAGAAAAGGGAACCTTGGTTCATCAAATCCAACATAATAAAAATAGACTCAAACAAATATTGCATACCTGTTCCATGCCAAGTATATTACTATGTTCAGGGGATTTTGTGTGGTAAAAATGAATGAGGTCCTCGACTCACAGCCTCCTGAAGGAGACAAAAGAGTAAACAGATGACCTGCATTTTAATGCAGGATGTTTTGTGAGAAGATGAATAATTAAGTTCGCTTGGAGGGTCAAAAAGGTTGTGGAAAGGAGGTGACATATGAGCTTGTAGGATGAGCAGCTGTTCGAAGAAAGGCAGAGGAAACAGGAGTAGAGGTGTGCAGCTAGGACAACGTTCTGACCACACTGAAAACTGAGAGTTTAGCATAGCTTAAGTAGGAAGTACCAGTTAGGGAGTGTGAGATATAAGGCTGGAAAAATTGGGTGGGAAGCAGATTATGAGGGTCTTGTGTGAAGCTGAAGAGTTTGGAATGGATTCTGTAGCCACCACAGCATCAGAAACTTATATGCACCAAGCAACATGGTTCACTTTGATTTTTAGGAAGTTAACTCTGGCACCAGCCAGCTATGCTTATTGGAGACTGGAAGCCTGGAGAAATGTGGACATAATTAATGTCCAGGTGCAAATGGATGAGGACCACAAAGGTATTGTTATGTAGAGAAGCCACGTTTATGATGTGTTTCTGAGCAAAGATATTAAACTTCAAAATTTCCTTACTTAAAATCAGAATTTGTCACAACATACCCGTATCTGTGCATTGATTTTGGCAATTACCGGGTGGTATCACTGGAGGGTTTTTAGCTAACAATGACATCATGACTGCCAAGTGCCTGATAGCAGTCATAATATGCCACTCCAATAGAAGCTGCATCCTGATTTCAGATATGTTAAAGTGTGAAGGAAAATTGGTGTGGTTAGAATTGATAAAGTGGAGCATTGTGTTAAAAATAAATACAAGATCCAACCATTTCTCCTTTCTTCCAGTTCACCATCCTGGTCCAAGTGAACATCATCTCCTTCCTAAATTATTATAGTAGCCTCCTAATGGGTTTCCCTGCTTCTGCCCTTAATGTCCCCTCCTCTCCTCCTGAATCTATCCTCAAGAGAGTCAAATCATGTCATTCCTCTCTTCAAAATCCCCAGTGGCTTCTCGTTCCACTCAGAGAAAAAAATCCAAATCCTTACAGAGGCTACCAGGCCCTGCAGGACTGGACCCCTCATTAGCTCTAGGTACCATGACCCCATCTCCTACTCCTCTCCCTCCAGACAAGTGGGCATCCTCCAACACAGCACATAAGCTGCCACCTCAGGCAATTTGTACTTCCTGGTCCCTCTGCAAGACCCCACTCCTCTCCCAGGTATCTGCAAGGTTCAATTCCTAAAGTCTTTCACCAAATGCCATCTTTTCAGGGAGGCCTCTCTTATCTTCCTTTGTCTAAAATTGCTTTTTTTTTGG
>RJWK010024231.1:0-14196 GCA_004363435.1 Platanista minor
AAAAGGAGGACTGATGAGTTTCCATTGAATTTAGCAGCATGAGATGCAATGATGAGCTTGATGAGAACAGTTTGGGGAAATGGAGGGAGCAGAAATCTGACTGGACTGGTTTCAGGAGAGAATGAGAGATGAGAAATTAGATACAGTGACTACAGATATTTCTTTTGGAGAATTTTGCTCTAAAGGGAGGGAGAGAAATGGGGAGGGTGAGTTGGAAATAGAAGGGAGGGCAAGGAAGTCACTGGTGCCTCTGATGGAAACAGTTTCAGGGGGTGATGCTCTGGGGAAAGAGGGCATTGAATATCTGTTTGCTCATGCTTAAGAAAACGGTGAGTGCTTTGGGCCAGTTGGTGCATGTCCTCAAAAACCAGTGGCAGACCTCGGGATTCTCTCGGTGGCCTCCTTACTTGTGATTCTCGATGTGCCTGTCCAATTTCACTGCTCTCACCCATGTGTTGTCTTATTCAGGACCTCCTAACTGCTCCCTTTGGAATATTCCCCCATGAGGTTGCGTCCTCTGATTGGGCTTTTTGGTCTATGTTCTCAGGACGCGTACTTGTACCCCTCAAGCAAGGGGATGACCTCCTGCCTGTGCCTCTAAATCTGACCTTCACATCTGTCCTCCGAGTCAGTCTAACCCGACTCACGGTTCTGAAAAATCTTGTGTTGCTGCCCAAGATCCAAGACCCTCTTGCAAATCTTTATGCATAGTTTTGTTCATTAATACATTATTCAGGTACCCATTATCCAGATTCACATTCCAAATGGTTTAAAACTCCCGTTCTTTTAATGGCCTAAATACTACATTACATTGTGAAAAAATTAGAATATACCCGTGAACAAAAAGAAAAAAAATTCCCTCGCAGGCCCACCACCCTCATCTAGCTGTTGTTACCGTCCTGTGGTTCCCATGTACACTGATGCATGCACCTGTAAACACACACACTCCATTGGTACAATCTGTTCACTCAGACCAGCGATCGACGTGACCCCCATGACCCGTGAGAATGGTTGTTCTTCCCCTCCCTGTGCTTTTATTCTCTTCTCTTCACACAAGTTCCCTGCCTCCTCCACCCCTCGCTCCTCTTGGGGAGGAATCATCAATTTAGAGATGCACGTGCCTGTCACGTGATTGGCCACAAGGTTTTCAAGCATCTCTTTTAGACATTCATTTCAAAATCCAGAAAGCAACAGTGTGTTTATGTGGAGGAGGAGGGTGACGGTTGACTTTGCCCCGAGAAATGCAAGCGTGAAATGCAGATGAGTTCGTCTCCTACCTACAGTCCTGTCCTTCCCCACGGGGGAAACCTCTCCATTGCCCTATCCATCTGTGTCACCTGGAACATGCAAACTGTGTCAGCCTTCTCTAGTGCTTCCTCATCTTGCAGTGAGTGTTGCGGATTAAGTTCATACTAACCAGCCCAAGTGCTTCATTCGTCATTTTGAGAACGGATGTATTTTGGTGCTTGGCTGCTCACTTCCTCCCAGTTTTCATAGGTTGCAGGGGTCTCCTTGGTGAGCGCTGAAGAGCACGTGGCTGAAGAATGGTCCCCATCCGTTTTGAATCCACCATTTTAATGAAATTTCCAAGTTTTTTTTTTTTTCCCCACCCTGGGATCAAACCAGTTTACTGAGGGGCTTCGGGGGAGAAGGTGGAAGGGCTGGGCGGACAATGAGATTTGATGTCATTGACCGGGATCTCCCTGGCTTAACAGTTGCTGAAAAGCCCATTTCTTTATTGTCATATCCCCTCTACCTCACCCCTCCACTGCTCCTAGAGGGTCAGCAGTCCCGAGGGGTGGCCCAGAATGAACACGTACTTTTTCCAGGTCCCAAATGGCATCTCACTTAAATACTCAGCTCTAAATTTCTGTGGTGTTGGAAACACCATTGGACACGGACATTTGTATGGCTCCATCACATGTTGGTTGGCAGACCTTAGCCAGGCTGGGACCCCTTATGACTTGTGTTGGGGTGTCCATTTTCCACTCTCTCTCCTTCCCCAGCCCAGCCCCTTGTCACAGCCAGGTACAGCTACTTTGGGTCCATCATTCCCTTTCTGGTCTCAGCAATGTCTTATTTGGCTTTTCTGCCTGTGAACCAAATGTGCCCACACAATCGTCAGCAAGTGTGGGAATGGTTTTGAGCTGCATATTTATTGTACACCCACCAATTTTTAGGTGCTGTGCAGAATACAATTGTCAGGGCATTGCTTTTGTCTAAGATGCCAAAGGAAGTTCATTAGCATTTGAGAGAAATGCCCACATTACAGATGGGGCTCCTGACCACAGTGGGCCAGAGCCGGACAGAGGCTGGGCCGAGGCCTCGTCAGCTGTACTGAGTTGGGGGTGGGCATCCTCCCAGGGCCTGGAAAGAGGCAAGCTGGAGGAGGATCCACGCCTAGGAGGAGGAGGAGGCCACAGAGGCGAGGAAGCCGGTCTCCAAAACTGTCTGGCATTTGTTCATCCTAACTCCACACAGCCCTAGGACAGAAACTAGGTCAGATTTCTGGAGCTTTTCTGGGAATGTGCGGGCCTTCCTCAGGACTGGCTTGACACGCAACACAGGATTTCACTCAGACTGATGTGTGTTTGAGTCCTGGTTCAGCCCAACTTATTGGTAGGTGCCCGGGGGTAAGTTATATAACATCTCTGAGCCTCTCTTTTTCTCATCTGAAAAATGGGCATGATAACACCTCCATGCAGGCTTATTATTATGCGGCTTAGAAATAAAGTATATTAGGAAGCGGGTGCCACGTTTGACCTATGAAGGTGTTTCGCACCTGTTACTTATCGTCATCGTTGTGGTTGTTGCCGTGATCAGTTCTCGATTGTACGCTTTGTCATGTGTCCCCGGGTCCTGAAGAAGACGAATGCCTGGGAGCCAGCTGCCCCAGGCAGAGTCCTAAGGAAGATGCACGACCTAATTCCTTGGAAATGGGGAAAAGATGTGTTGTACTTGAACATGTGAAAATCTGTTGAAGGGAGTAGAGAAGAAAGCAGTGGTAAAAAGGGAAGAGCGTTTCTGAAATTTCCACTAGGAAAGAGTCACTAGTTACACCTGTGGCTCCCCTTCCCTCCTGCTGCCCCATGTGGAGGTCACCATCTCAGGGACCATCCTCTTTACAGATCACTGGGGAGAAGCCCTGGGAAATGCACATAGTTGGCATTCCAGCCACGTGTATGCCGTGTCCTGTAGAAGGAGAGCACTTGATCCAGATAATTAGAAGTGTCAGCTCCTTATCCAGGAGAGGGTTCTATTAAATTATGTAAATATTTTTGCAAGTTGGAACTCTGAGGACTTACTGATCTGGGGCAAGCTGCCAGGCAGCTGGGAGAGATTGGGAAGATTGTTCTCAATCCAAGGCAGGTCCTAGGAGGGGTGGGAACGCACACAGTCCGGAGACCCTTTTGTTTCACCTTTATCTTTGCCTCCCTTGAGGAACCTGCAGTTTCTCCCAGGGCTGCTGAATCAATAGAAGACAATGACATGAACTGCTTGGTTAGTGCAGCCTCAGTGATTCTGATACAAGCCATATTGGCATGGTTGCTCAGGGGGGTCAGCCTGGATGAGGGAGGGGAAATCGGTGTCAGGGGATGAGAGTCTGATCCAGCTGGAGGGGGCAGGTGGCCCTGTTGGGAGGTGGGTGGAGGGGACAGTGCTTCCTGGACCCTCGGCTCAGTCCTGTCCTCCAGGATCTCTTGAGTGGCACTAACCCCCACCCGCCGGTCCTTATCTGCTCTTCCTCCTCTCTCCTGCCTCAGCCCCTGGCTCTGCCCTGAGGATGCTGGAAATGGCGTTGGCCGACTGATACGTGTAGTCTGTTGGGTCTTGAGAACAGAGACACAGAGATGGGAAGGGGAGGGCTGGCGTGGCCAGGAGATCTTTCCTCATGGTTTTGGTCCTGTGCAATTGGACAGGCACCCCAAGGAGGGGCCAAGGGTGACAGCTGAGAGGGCTGCCCAAATGCCTAGCACTTCTAGAACTCCTACTAGCTAAACTAGAACTACTAGTTTCCTGGTTTATGGTGTCTCTCTCCTTCCTTGTCTTCTTCATGGCAGTATTCCCAGTTGTTAGAACTCTTCCCAGCACATAGTAGGTGCTCAGTAAATATGCATTGAATAAATGAATGAGTCCCACCTTCTTTGTCTTGATCTACTTCTCCTGTGAAGGTTCCCAGGGGTGGAGAAAGGGCTATTCTAGTGCTTGGAGGTTTTGGAAAATCCTACTGGCCCTGTCTGCCGAGGAATGCAGTGGGGACTGCTCCGGGACCTGCGTCCAGGTGCTTCCTGTCATTTGGAAACTCCTGGCAGCTGGGCTGTACAGCAGAAGGAGTGACTAGAAACAAAGGGACAGGTGGTGGTGGTCAAGGAAAGAGGAGACATTGGGAATAGGAGATATACATGGTACCTGCAACTGATGCTTCCTCTCTCTGTCCCGCTCCAGCCCTATGTGTTCAGCAGCTCCCTACCTCCCCACTTCCCTCTCCTCTAGATTCCTCTCACCAGTGGTTTCGGCATGTCTCTGGGGTCCTGGCACGGGCTGATGTGAACTTTTGGGCTCCCTTAACTCTCTTTCTTCCCACTGCCTGGCATTTTGCAGATTTTTGGCTCATTTGCACCTTTAGTGGTTATGGAAGAAGCGGAGAACAGAACCCAGAAATATACAGTTTTGCTGTTTGTTAGTAGCTTCTGTCGGGTGAGAGAAGCCGAACTGAGTCGTAATACCGTGCGCAGTTTGGGATTGCCCCTTTTTTCCCCTTAAACTTACCATTGCCTCACCTCTCCCCATTAGTACAACATGATGGGGACTGTCTGCGTTACAGACACGTTTGAAGCAGAGACACAGGGTTGTTCCGTCAGGCCGGTTCAGCATTTCAGGTGACAGTCTGAGCAATACAGTAGAGGGAGGGCTGCAAAGATGATGCGTGTGTGCACGTGTGTCCTAGATGGTTCTGAGGCCATGTTCTTTTTCCTAAATTTGAGGAAGCTTGCTAATTTTCCTCCTAGTGTCTCTGGGAAAAGAGAAGCCCCACTCCGTGCTTGAAGTTTTGTTCTCTGCAGGGAGCCATTTCTTTGCTGTTTAAAGAAGGCTTTAACGCCTTGCAGCTTTAGATCGTTTCCCATGCTGAAACACCATCTCGCTACTGACAGTTGTAATTTAACATGTTTGACACAGACCTCCTAGAGAATGGACTTGAGGATATGGGGAGGGGGAGGGGTAAGCTGTGATAAAGTGAGCGAGTGGCATGGACATATGTACACTACCAAACGTAAAATCGATAGCTAGTGGGAAGCAGCCGCATAGCACAGGGAGATCAGCTCGGTGCTCTGTGACCACCTGGTGGATGGGTGGGACAGGGAGGGTGGGAGGGAGGGAGACGCAAGTGGGAGGAGATATGGGAACATATGCATATGTATAATTGATTCACTTTGTTATAAAGCAGAAACTAACACCACTGTAAAGCAATTATACGCCAATAGAGATGTAAAAAATAAATAAATAAAATAAAAAAATGAAATGTTTGACGGTCTTTTCAACTGAAAAAGAGTAATCATCACATGCCACAGGCAGACTTGGAGAGTCGCTGTTACAGAGACAACTGGGAGAATCTCGCCGGCTCCTCGTGGAAGAATCGAGTCCTCACTGGGGCCTGCACTGCCTCACGTGCTCCCATCCTTGCTGTCTTTTCACCACCGCAGCGGCGCTCTGCCTCAGGGTCCCACCACCATCAGGGTCCCACCACCGTCACCACCCACGCACAGCTTGCACTCTGTTCGTAGACCCCCATGTCTGTCTCCCTCTCCTCATCCGTTGAAAACTGGTGGGATGAACTGGGAGATTGGGATGGACATATATACACTAATATGTATAAAATAGATAACTAATAAGAACCTGCTGTATAAAAAAAAAAATAAAATTCCAAAACAAAACCCAAGAAACTGGGAACCTGAACCCTGGGCTGCTGGTTGCACTGGAAGGAACAGGCAGTGGGAAGTGCTGAGCTTTGGAGAGAGACTGGCGGGAGGAGAATGTTTGTTGGACGACAGAATCCTGGGTCTACCACTGTCCACTCTGTGACCTTGGGCGGCACTTATTTAACTGTTTTGGGTCTCTGTTTTCTCATGTGTCAGATGAGACTAGTAATACCTAGCTATTTGGGCTGTTGTAAATTTTGGAGCCAATGTTACAAAGTTCCTAATCCAAGGGTTGGCTCAGTTAACCTGCTTTCTCATGAGGAGGATATCTGTAGGACAGTGTATTTAGAAAATAATGTAACTTGTATAAATGTGTGGGTTTTACTACTCCTACTCTCTTGCTCAATGAACTACATATCATAAAACTTCTACCGCCATTACTTCTACCATCACCGCCATTACCACTGACCGATCACCAAGCCTACCCCCACCGGCACCACCACTGCTGTTAACTCCACCATCACTATCATCACCGTGACCTCCACCACCACTAAAATCAGCCACAGGGAACTCTTGTTGGACTGACTGACCAAGCACAGTTATAAGTGCTTTGCATGTATCTGCTCAGTTCTTACAAAAACTCTGTGATGTAATCAAATATTATTAACCTAATTTCCAATGTTATTACCTTCATGTCAGATGACAAATCTAAGTCTCAGAGGTATTCAGTAATCTGCCCAAGGTCACACAGTTAATAAGTGGTGACCGAAGCCTCTGTTCTAGCTGTACTTTTGGCTACATCATTCTGATGATTTACATGTGTGCTTTTGTGTCTGTGTGTCCGTGGATATGTGTTTTTATATAGGTCGGTACCTACTTTGTCGTTTTGACATTGAGGAGGCCATGGTGGCCTCATTAAAGATTTAAGATATTAAACTATATTAAAGATATAAATATATTAAGATATTAAATCTTATTAAAGATTTTAAATCCATTACAAACAACAGGGGTAGAAAAAATTCAGAAGCTATCTATCAGATACCACGAGATGGCTTGGTATGTTTTAAAAGCAAGGTTATTTTTGAAACTCTGTGATAGAAATTAATTAGAGTAATAAAGGTGGAAGAAAGGGGAAGGAAAGTAGAATTTTGATCATCAGGCAGTTAAACTCTTCACTAATAACCTTTTGTTTAAAAGTGATTATAATCAGTGGAGAAATGCTGTAAATGAGTCAATTATGTAATTGAGCTTTCTCTCAACCTTTCCTTTTATTCTCTCCCAACTTTGTTTTCTTCCCTGTAAATCAAAGGAGCATATAAAAGTAGTCTTTGGGGTTCAGGTTGGAGGGCACTCTTATTCCGGCCAGAAACATCTCATTAAGACAGTCAATAATGAAAACACCTGGAACCCTAGAGCACCTGCCCTCTATTTGACCTTGGATGGTGATTGAAGGAAGGCAGGGGTAATGTCTGTTTTCTTACACAGTTTAGAACAAAAGAAAAAAGAAATCCCCCTTTTCAGTGATTCCACATGCCAGCGCCCCATTGCCGGTGAGGTCTGGACTGCTTAGCCTTGTGAGCGAGTTCGTGACGTTCGATTCTGTCTGGACGTGCAGGGAAAGCAGTGACCGAACTCTCACCCTGGTAGCTACTAGCCTTGTGGCTGCGGTCTACCGTGTGTGCAGAGCGTGACAGCTGCTGACTTGACTCACTCTACCTCTCACAGCTGTCAAATCCAATCCAATCCTGGTTGGTCAGGGGTGACATCTCTGCATAAAACATCACTTTATTTTGTACTTTAGAAACAGGTCCTTGGAAGGATGTTTGCTTTGGGGGCACTTCATTCCCATCACAAACAGTTGTGCATTGGGGAGTTATCTTACTGGTAGGAAACTGGAGTCATCTATTAAAATGGAAATACGTAGTTACTTCAGAAAAGTACAGGGACTTCCATGGCAGGTGTCAGGGAGAGAAGATGGGAGAGTGTGTGTGTGTGTGTGTGTGTGTGTGTGTGTGTGTGTGTGTTGGGGGTAGGGGCGCGGACTGTGACTTTAACATGTAGACGTGCATTGTAAATCCCTGAGGGGGTCAGTTTTTTCAGACCCAGGTTGGGGAAGGCTCTAGCAACCCCCTTGGGGCCACCTTCCTTCTCTTTGGCTCTCTTTGCACTGGGGAGTGGAAAGAAGGGTCCCTGCAAGGAAAGGGGTCTGAAGCCAGTGAGGAATCATTTCAGCAGTGGACAGCCTCGCACAGCTGGGGAGGATAAGGTAGCAGTCTCTGGTCGAACTCAGTAGACGGATCTAGAGAATGGGCAATGTGCTGCAGCAGCTAGGCCCATGATGGGGCCCCCTCAGCCGTGCAGGCAGGTGGGGTGGGACTTGTGACGGCTCAGGAAACCAGCTGTGGGGGAAGTATGGATTTCAGAAGTCAGGCTAAACAGGAGATCAGAAAACCAAGCCTGCACTTCAGCAAGAGATCTAGTAAAAGGGGCTCAAATTAGCAAAGGAGATTGTTTTTTAAATAAGGAGTTTTGTAAAGTTGAAGGTGCAGGTATAAAATCAAACAGAAAAGCAAGGGCGTTCACGCGCAGCACGAAAGAAAAATTGAACTTTAAAGCAGATTCACTCCCCATCACGTCACATCTCACCCTTTGCGGCAGAAAGTAGTCCTCGCTGCTGTGTATGGGGGCAGGTACCTGCTGGAGACCACCTGCCTGAAGGTGGGAGGAGGATGTAGGCTGAAAGACAGGAGCAGGTAGAACCTGGTACAGCCAGGCTGCCCTTGAGCGAACGGACCGCTCTGCCAAACATCTGCTGTCAACCTGGCTTGAAGTTAAAGAGCCAGACAGTCGACTGCCCAAGAGGATTCAGGGCAAGTTGGAAAAGGTCGTTTTGTCACAGTCTTGGAGTGAGACCAGGGATCAAATGAAAACGTGATGATCGTTAGGCATGATTTGTTGAGAGTGGTACTGTGCTAGACAGAATAATTGCCTGTGAGATGTCTACATCTTCATCTCTGAAACCTGTGAGTATGTTACCGTCCATGGCAAAAGGGACTTCGCATATTTGATTGAGTTCAGGATCTTGAGACAGAGCATTATACTGGATTATTCAGGTGAGACCAGTATAAACACACTGATCCCTATTTAAAGAAGGCAGGAGGGTTGGAGTTAGAGATGTGCAGATGCTGCACTGTTGGCTTTGAAGTTAGAGGAAGAGGCTGTGATCCAGGGAATACAGGTGGCTTCTAGAAGCTGGAAAAGACAAGGAAACAGATTTTCCCTAGAGCCTCCAGAGAGAGCACAGTCCTGGCGATATACCTTGATTTTGGCCAGGTGAAAACCATTTTGGACATTCTGACCTACACAACTATAGTATAATATGTATTTTAAGCCTCTAAATTTGTGGTAATTTGTATAGTAGTAATCAGAAACTAATAGTACACCTACCAATTTCTTCTGAGATATTTCTTTTAAAAACTTGCTGTAGAATCTTCATCTGTAATTCCTGTTATTATAATTTGGCATGTATAGCTGCATTGATAACATTTAAATAAGGATTCACATTTTCAAAAGGAGTAAAATCATGCTTATTTCAGTCTTAGTTAAAACTCATCGAAAGATGATGTGTGCTTCTCGGCACCCTAATTGTAGCCATACCACCACCTGTTGGCAGTACAGTGTTCCCTTCAGGAAAAAATATCTAAGGGAAACACAAGGTAGGCCGGGAGCATGGCAACAGGAAAACACTAAAGTTATAAAGCAAAAGCAAATATCCTGCCTCGACATGAAACTGTACCTAGTAGATTGGTGGGTCGTTGATGGATTTTATAAATATTGCATGAGTCTGGAGCACTTTGAGAAAACAGTTTCTTTCCTCCGTGCGTATAGAATACTGTAGGCTGTTGTTTTCTGCAAGATCATTTAATACTCCTTTTTTTCCCCCAAGCGTATACAATTATGTAGCTGTATGTTCTCAAATATGTGGCTAACTATGAAATTCATTGCTCCATCCCTCCAAATCAGAAACAAAGACAAGCTCTGAGGCATCACTCGCAGCCAAAAATATTGAGTGAGGTCAAAGCACAGAAACACATGTATGCACCATCGCAACAAATCCACATGTAGACATCAATGAGAAGGAAATGAATCTACTTTCCTTCTCAACATAGAGCGGGTTTTGACCCCGTTTGGAGTTATCTGTGCGCAAGCTGGAGAGAGGGGTGCAAACTGCTTGCTGGTTGTTGTTGCTATGGAAACTGGCAGAGACAAAAGGCCACACAAATGAAGGAATAAGATGACGTCTAAGGACTAAAAAACACAGCAAAATGGGGTTTTCTTTCTTCCCTTCTCTCCATTTTGCTACATGAATATATTAAATGATAAGATTAGAGAGGCCAGAAGTTTAGGGAGGGAAATACGAAGAAAGACAAAGGACAAGGTTTTAACTGCATAATCCAGTTAAGGTTTTTCCCTTGAATTCCCCATCACTTTCCTCTCCTACGTCTGAAGATAGTGTGCAAAGCTCTCCTTTCTCTCTAAGGAAGGAAGTGTGACTATTTCAGCTCAGTGTGAGGAAGGTCTTTCTAACCAGTGGACTGCCTGCCTGCCTGCCTGCCTGCCTGCCTTCTGATTGGGATATTTTCATCTCTAGAGGTTAAGCGGTGGCAGAATGGCTACCAAAGGTCCCTGGCAACTCTTGTGTCTAGTGATTCAGGGGTTAGTCATTTCAGTCATTTGACTGAAACAGGACTGAGTTTCAAATGCATCTCTCTTCTTCAATCTAGGGGAAAGAAAAACCAAAAAAAAAAAAAAAACCCCACATGGTTGCAAGGATCCTGTCCTGGGAGGCCCAGAGATTTTCCACTGCCTTTTCACTAGCCCCATTCTGCTTGATCTGGAAAATTTCCTGCGCTCTGGGATTGTGGTGATTTTGGGCCACTTCAGAAATTAGTCTTAACTTCTACAATGTCTTCTGGGAGAAACTTACAAATTACATAAAAAAATACAAGTAAAAAGCAAACAATGGTTGAATAAAAGAGGAATAATAGATCTGTAGATGTCATTGGTTCCAACCAACCCTCTGATGTTGGGTGAGTGAAGCCGGTATTTCTCGACTGAACTAAGTCGGGACAGATGGAGTCCTGTGTTAAAAAATGCATATTCATATTCAGAAAATTCATATTCATGGAGCCCCTTCTCAAACCTCCTGAAGTAAGGAACCTCTTGGGATGAGCCTAAGGAATCTGCTCATTTTACCCTCATCTTACCCTTGAGATAAAGTTCCCCCTTCCAGCCCAGGTCTTTCTGACGACATTCAGGGCAGCCAGAGAGTCCGGGATGGTGCTCACTTAGCTGGTCACTTGGCTCCTTGGTTGATAAGGAATCTCTTTTGGGTAAGTTTAAGCAAGTCTTCATCTCTTGGACAGAGAGAAGAGCAAGCTCAGTATCCACTTTATACAAGACTCTTCTCACATATGCATGGCTCAGTCACTCCTGGTTTTTTCCATTTGATTTTCTGCAGTCAGTGAGGTGTGAAAACGCCCTGACCTATCACATGTGTGTCCGTCTCCAGTTTCTCTGTGCTTGATTGACTCTTCTGCCTAGGCTGATAGGTTCTTCATGCTGTGGGGTTTGTTATACACACTGTCTGTCCTGATGGAATGCCAGCTTCCTGTCATCATTTTGTTTGTCATTGATCACATCTGGCTGCTCCCTTAAACATTCTATACTGCTGCTTCTCAAACTTTAACTGCATCAGAATTACCTGGAGGCTTGTTAAAACACAGGCTGCTGGGCCTGCCCCCAGGGATTTCTGATTCAGTAGGTCTGGGACGAGGCCTGAGAATGTGTGTCTCTAACAAGTGATTCTTGCTGATGCCTTCCTTGGTGATGCTACTGGTCCAGGAACCTCACTTTGAGAACTGCTGCCCTGTTTTTTACACACATCGCTGGACCACGTAGGCCCCTTAAGGAGTCTGATTCCTTCCTGTCCCACTGACACCATGCATTGCATCTGACAAGGTTACACACAATAAATATGCGTTATGCTGAATTGGACAAATGAAACGAGACACCTCTCTGACCTCAGACTAGTCCTTGGATTCTGACTACAAGTTTCCAAAGCCAGATGGCCCCCCAGAGAGGCCTGGTTGGCACTCCCCAAATCCGGCTGGGGCCTATTGTCGGACTCATTTGCAGCCACAGAATCTAAGGCCAGATTGGTGCCAGGGCTGCTGACCTTCCCACAACTGCCCAGCTCGGAATCAGGCTTGATATAGTTCGCAGCTGTGATGGGAAAACCTCCTGAAGCCTCTGTGCTCCGGCTTGTTCTTTAGAGACAACTGTGGGGCGAGCTGCCCAAGCCCCTGGACTCCTGTTTCACCCCCGAGTGTCCGTGGTCTCAGCCTGTGACTCCCAAGCCTCTTTGGGAGCAGAGTAAATCTACTTATTCCTGCAGAGGATGAGAGTCTGAATTGCAGTAAGTCTGAAAATACAGAGTATATTGACCCCTCACTATACACTGGTCTAAAGTTCTGTTCTCTGGTGTTAATGTGTGGGTGACATTGCCTGATAATGAACATATCCACAGCCACAGCAGTGAGCTTGGTTATGGCACTGATCTTCTATGCTGTAAAGTTTTGTAAGTCCCACTTCACAGACCAGGACACTGAGGCTGGACTGGTTAAGTTAACTTGTGTGTGGTCACAGAGTTGGAGGCACTGGTCTCAGGTCTGTCTGACTTCAAGGCCCGAACTCTGAACCTCTGATTCTGTGACCCTTCAGTCACCAAGCTTCAGATGGTGTTTTAAGGGATCCAACTTATATTGAATTCCACTCTGTAATGAAGAGTTATAAGCTTCCAGCATAGTTTAGAAAATTTTTTTACTTTGAAAAAAATTTTGATGTGATTTTAAAACTTTTTTTAAGCCATGGATTTTTATTTTTAAATCAAATAACTCTTAGAAAGAAGGCTAAAGTATGAAATCAACAAAGATGTACCCGGAAGGCCCAGAACTCCACCCTCTCAGACCCCTAGAGATTCATGGATCAGTTTGGAAACGACTGGAGAGAATAAAGATGGCAAAACATTGGGCATCAGAAGACCTGGCTTTTAGCCAGTGGCTCTGCCACCGGCTGTGAGACCTGGTGCAAGTCGGCAAGCTCTCCAGGACTCAGTGGCCTTGGTTGTAAAGTCACAGAGATGGACAAGGGTCCTACATGTCTCTGATTATGACCTTGATTAATGAACTTGAACTAATGGCTAAAAAAAATAATTTAAAACTAGGCTTCCCTGGTGGCGCAGTGGTTGAGAGTCCGCCTGCCGATGCAGGGGATACGGTTTCGTGCCCCGGTCCGGGAAGATCCCGCATGCCGCGGAGCCGCTGGGCCCGTGAGCCGTGGCCGCTGAGCCTGTGTTTCCGGAGGCTATGCTCCCCAACGGGAGAGGCCACAACAGTGAGAGGGCCCGCGTACCGCAAAAAAAAAAAAAAAAAAAAAAAATAGGCTTTATTTTTATGAAGAGATTAAAGCTAGTCATAATTAGCACATTGCATACAACGGTATTATGAAAAAGAGTCTGGACAGAAATTATATCCTTAAGTAAAGGTTACAAATACACTCTGATTTATATTAGTACTTTCTCAGGATCCCTTCTCCCCACCGTTTTTCCATTTATACATAGAAGACAGCTAATATTTCCACCTAAACCTGGTCAAATTGGCACAAATTCATTATCAATAGTAACTGAATTAATAACAGGTTATTAGTTATCAAAAGCCCCCACTTTTACAAATACCTTTACAGAAGGAGTTGATAATTCTGTGATAAAAATCTTTAAACCCAATGTTAATGATTTGGGTAGTAAAGATTTTTCAGAGATTCTGGAGAAGTAGGATGTTGCTTTCCGCCTTAATTTTGCTTCCTGTCCTCACTATTACAGTGCTTGGCCTCTTTGACAAGCTACAGGGAGGATGACGCTGTTACAGTGAATAATAGAGTTATCTTGGCGTAAGCTGTGGTGTATGCATCAGGGTCCTGGTAGCCTTTTATAGTCAAGCATTAAGTGATTTTGTCATGAGCCTCACTAGACAATGGTTTGGTACAGATGGTTAGTGTTGCACAGAAAATGCAACAGGTGATCTGATGTGGCCAGTAAATTAATATTTATCTTGCAAAGAAAAGAAAAAAGCTGAAGAGATTGGTTTAATGAATTATTAAACCAAATTATAAAGGATTATGTACAATGGAATATTACTCAGCCATAAAAAGGAATGAAATT
>RJWK010024231.1:14296-28613 GCA_004363435.1 Platanista minor
CTCCACTTCACTGTACAGTAGAAACTAACACAACATTGTAAAACAACTATACCCCAATTAAAAAAAAAAAAAAAAAGGGATTACTTAAAATACCTTTACTGGGACTTCCCTGGTGGCGCAGTGGTTAAGCATCTGCCTGCCAATGCAGGGGACCACGGGTTCCAGCCCTGCTCCAGGAAGATCCCATATGCCGCGGAGAAACTAAGCCCGTGCAGGACAGCTACTGAGCCTGCACTCTAGACCCTGCGAGCCACAACTCCTGAGCCCATGTGCCACAACTGCTGAAGGCTCTGCGCCTAGAGCCTGTGCTCCGCAACAAGAGAAGCCACCGCAATGAGAAGCCTGCACACTGCGATGAGTAGTAGCCCCTGCTCCCCACAACTAGAGGAAGCCCACGCGCAGCAACAACGAAGACCCAACGCAGCCATAGATAAATAAATAAATAAATTTATTAAAATAAAATAAAATACCTTTACTGGTTGCTTTATAGTAACTACCACTTTTACCATGAGATGGGCCTTTTTAAACTTTGAGTCCTTAGCCAAATGAGACCTACAATTTGGGCATCCTGTCACCAGGTGGTAGATGGTAAGAAACTCACTTTGTTTTGTGGCATGTGGTCCAGATCTTACCCATTTATTTATTAAAAGTAAGTCTTGGGCTTCCCTGGTGGCGCAGTGGTTGAGAGTCCGCCTGCCGATGCAGGGGACGCGGGTTCGTGCCCCGGTCCGGGAAGATCCCACATGCCGCGGAGCGGCTGGGCCCGTGAGCTGTGGCCGCTGGGCCTGCGCGTCTGGAGCCTGTGCGCCACAACAGTGAGAGGCCTGCGTACAGCAAAAAAAAAAAAAAAAAAGGTCTTTCCAAAAAATAGGTGATATGGAAAACAGTAAATCGTGATGTAGAAAATCAGGTAGAAAAATACTAAAAAGTACAGACTTAGGACAATTTGGCATCCTTTTCAACAATTCTTGGGTGTTATCCATCAACCCTGGTACAATCATCATAGTTCCTTCTTTCCTAATTTATCTAAAATGTCACCTGGAAGATCAGTCTTTCTTGGGACAGTACCCATCTCCAGGGCTTGATACCAGCTTCACGTAGGGCTGCTAGTTTATCAGCACCTTACGAGTAGGAATCACATGTCACTATCCGTATGTCCTCCCTGTCCTCACTTCAACCACCCCAGATATAGGCTATGAATACCTCTGTGTACACACACATGGACAGAATCACATTTGAAACTAGGAAGTAAATTTCCATTACGAAGTAAATTCCTCATAAAGAAAAGAGAGGTGTTTCCTGCCCCATAAGGAATCTTCTAGACCAGGTCTACCTAGGTTTTTCATGAAATATAAATATGGGATAGCAGAGAGTCATGCTACTCTGGGTGTATTCTAAAGTTAGGATGCAAAGTGGAAACCCCTCCCGTGGAAACTCCTTTGGGCGGTGCCACATTGGAGGTCAGCACACAGTCTCCCAGGGCGCCCAGCAGAGCCTGGTTTCCCTTCAGCCTGGAAAGAGACCAACTGTTTGCTCAGCTGAACATCAGATGACACAGTTGGTTTGTGTTGAGAAGACACACTGTGCAAAAACACTTTCATTAAGGACCGGCATCACACTCTGTGCAGCTAGATGCTCATATGTGAGGGAGCCATGGTGACGGGATGCCTCCGGGGCCAGCAGGTTCCCACCTCTGGTCCACCTCACCCCCGCTTGCTCTTTGCATGGAGGCTTGGCACATACACCAGCTCTCTCTCACTCTCCATCTCTCCTTCTCTCCTCTGCCTTTTCCCTCTCTCCCCTTCTTGTCCCCATGCCCTCACCTTTTACTGACTGCCCACCCCCTACTCCACCACCCCCGCCAACAGTGCAATGTGTGTATAATGAATGCAATCCCAAGACAAAATGCCCTGAACAATCTTGCTTTGTCGCAGTTGTTACCCAGGAAAGATGACTTCACAAACAGCCTCTGTCATAAAACCTTTCAAAATGTAATTTCCAAAGGTCTGCATCTAATTACCACAGAAGTTTTAAAAACAATATTTACACTAGTTGGAGGAGAAAAGGATTTTAAAAGATCTAGCCACATTTAGCAACAAGCTATATATTCTGTTGCATCCTCGTGAGATTTTGTATTAACCAGGTCTTTGTTCTCTTTTTTACTTTTTATTTATTTTTATTGAGACATAATTGACATATAATGTATTAGTTTTAGGCATACAACATGATGATTCCATATTTGTATATATTGCAAAATGATCACCAAAATAAATCTAGTTAACATCCATCACCACCTATAGTTACAGTATTTTTTTCTTGTGATGAGAACTTTTAAGATCTACTAACTTAGCAACTTTCAAATATACAATGCAGCATTTTTAAAAAATTGGAGTATAATTGCTTTACAATGTTGTATTAGTTTCTGCTGTACAATGAAGTGAATCAGCTCTATGTATACCTGTATCCCCTTCCACTTGGACCTCCCTCCCATCTCCCCCCTGCAACGCCCCCACCCCCCCACAATCCCACCCATCTAGGTCATCACAGATCACTGAGCTGAGCTTCCTGTGCTTTGTAGCATGTTCCCACTAGCTAGCTATTTTATGCATGGTAGTGTATATATGGCAATCCTAATCTCCCAATTCCTCCCACCCACCCCTTCCCTCCCTGTGTCCACATGGCCGTTCTCTACGTCTGTGTCTCTATTCCTGCCCTGCAAATGGGATCTTTAACTTTTTATTTTGTATTGGAGTATAGTTGATTAACAATGTTGTGTTAGTTTCAGGTGTACAGCAAGGTGATTCAGTTATACATATACATATATCTATTCTTTTTCAAATTCTTTTCCCATTTAGGTTGTTACCTAATATCGAGCAGAGTTCCCATGCTTCACAGTAGGTCGTTGTTGGTTATCCATCTTAAACATAGCAGTGTGTAACCAGGTCTTTTTATTTCGTTTCGTTTTGTTTTTAGTCTTAGCTAAAATCTTGGCTTTTGCTGTAGTGGGTTTTTTTTTTTAATTTATTTCTTATTTTAAAAATTTGTTTCTAAATTTTGAAGTTGTTTTGTTTTGCATAAAAATAAGATCACAAAATCAGTGAACAAAGCTTCTTCTATAATAAAGCCCAAATCATGTAAAAGTTTTCTACGATCACATCTGAAGAGGTTATACATTGCATTTAACATGTCTGTCAGATGGGTGTTGTGCACATATTAATTTGTTAAAGGGTGTTGGACTTTTCCAGGGCCCGGCAGGGCAATGAGGGGGCTGTAAAGGAATGGCTTTCTGAATGCAGAGTCAAGTTTTAGAAGAAAGACAGGCTTCTGGAAGTAAGAGACCATCTCTGGGCTACCTTGGCAAATTGTAATTTAGGGAGAGAGCAGCCTAAAATTAGTTAATCTAATTTAGACTGTGAGAAAAATGCAGCCATTTCAGAGAGCGTGTGGATAATTTCAGGCTGAAAGCAAATTTTAACTGACAAGAATATCTCCAGCCTTGTTAAGCTAGTGAAACCTTAACTAGGTTACAAAGAAATCAGAATATGAGAGTTTGAAATGGACCTGGGAAGAAAAGGAGCAATTTCAGATAATGTGTCTTACTCTGGGCGGAAGGCTGATTTTTGTCTGAAAAAGAATAGCTTTAGCCTAGTTAAGATAATGAAACCTTAACTAGGTTACAAAGCCATCAGAGCATGAGTGAGCAGAACTGACACCCAGGAACTTGTCAGAATCCTGTTAAGAGAGTGGCAGGCAGAGTTCATGACAGGGTACGGGGGGCAAGGAACCACTGATGGACAGACCATGCTGCGTTCCCACGTGACTGACACATGGGCAAAGGCAAAAGGTCCACAAATAATAGTCTGAATATATTTTATAATTTTCCCATCAGACTCTTATTCTTCACTTGAGTTCATAGTTAATGTTGTTATTGGTTCATAGATGACAAGCAATTTAGCTTTTATTTATAAACCGTAAGTGCTCTATATTTTTTAAGGACTTCTGATCTATATTTTCTCTGTGTATCTACCTTGCTCAAATTTTTAGATAGCCCCCCAAAAATTCCATTTTTTTTTGTTTTGTTTTTTTTGCAAAAATTCCATATTTTTAAGAGTAAATTGTTCACGGAGCCTGTCTCAACTTCTCTTTGGTGAACCTACGTTTGTGGATAGAACACATAACTGATGGATCTTCCTAAAAGCAGACATCTCGCAGGAGAAGCTAAACAGGAAAGGGACCAAGACACACATTAGGTCAGTCTCCAGAAAAACTGAGATGGACAAGGTCACATTCAGACATTTAACGTGCATGTTTTCAGCTCTTACTATGTCCTGAGCATTGCATGAGGCGTTTGGGTTATGATAATAAGCAAAACAGGCAAAGATCCTTGCCCTTGTGGAGCTTGAATTCCAGTGATAGGAGACAGATACGCAATAAACAAAACAAGTAGGTCAGTTATCTGCTGTGTCAGAAGGTGTACATTGCTGTGAATCAAAGAAAAAATATAGCAGGGTAAGAGTTTGGGAGTGCTGGGTGTGGGGATGGGGCAGAATGGGGTTTGAAGCCTCGCTGGTAGCCCCAGTCAGCATTTACTGAGTAGCCATTATTCTCAGCCATGAGGAAGAATGAATCTACCAACCCACCCACCCGTCTTCCATCCATTCAGTAAGATTTACTGGGTACCTGGCACTGTTCTGGGCTTGAAGATACAGAGGTGAATAAGACATGGTCCCTACCTTCAAGATGTCACAGTGAAAAAAACAAGACCTAGACAAGAAAACTAGTGATTACACAACAGCGCTGTGCCTCTCAGTGTCCCTTCATTCAGGCTGTGCTCAGATCCTTCATTAGTGAGGCCTTCTTTGCTCATCTCACCTAAAAGAGCCTCTTCAATGCCTTTCTATCCCTTGACAATGCGTTATTTTACTGTATGGCACGTATCAATCCTGGCATTGTTATGTACTTATTTGTATTTTATTCTCCCCCACTAGAATGTAAGCTCACAATAGCAGAGCTCAGTAACAAACAGTCCCTGGTCACTTGAAGTCCATCTCTCAAAGAACTTCCCCTACCCCCAGTAGTGGTGGAACCATACCTGACCACCCCTGTAACATGTGACCTGTGTACCCTCTGGCATCCTTCTGAGCAAATCTTATCACCATGTGGATGATAGGCGGCGTGGTATACAGCAGAGAGTGCTGTTAGTGGTGGACTCTGCACATCTGGAACTGGTCTCCAGAGTAGTTGGAGCACCAATTTCCTTTGAAGTAGGGAGCCAAGGAAGAGTGTCTTACATAGTCCTTTTACACAGATAGTCTGTCCATAGCTTTTGCTACAAAGAATCCCCAAACTCTAGTGGCTTAAAGTAGCATGTATTTAACTCAGGTTTCTGAGTTGGCGATGTGGGCTGGGCTCAGCTTGGCAGTTCTTGTCTCCAGGAGCTCATTCAGGTATCTGCAGTCAGCTGAGGTTGGCTGGGGGCCAGCTGATCCAGTGGATCCAGCCACTGGAATGGCTGGTCCAGAAAGGCCTCAGCTGGATTGGCTGGTCCAGCAATGGCCTCAAATGGAATAGCTGGTTTCTGTTCTATGGGATTTTCCATCCTCCAACAGGCCAGCTTAGGCTTGTTCAAGTGGTGGCTGGGCAGGGTTCTGAGAGAAAGCAGCAGTGTACAAGTACAAGGTCACTCCTGCTGGATCCTGTTGCTCAAAGTAAGTCACAAGGTCAGTCTAGATTGAAGGGCAGGTGGGGAAACAAACTCCATCCCTTGATAGGAGGAGCTTCAAAGTCACATTTTTAAGGAATGTGGTTACAAGGAGGAGAATACAATGATTGTTGCCATTTTTGTAAAGAATCCCCTTGAATTCTGACATCACTTCACCATTTTACCTTAGCCTGGATATCTGCTTTTGTTTCCCTTTTCATGTCATTTTTTTAATCTGAAAATTTTTCTAACTTCATGACCTTTTTGAACATCCCCTACTTCAGATCCCTGAACCAGGTATTCCTAGAGATAGGAAATAAACACACAGGTAATCAGCTGATGTGTCCCACCCTTGAGGTGCTACTACAGAGGCAGGTAAGAAACTTGAGAACAGCACGATTTCATGGAAGTTTGTTGAGCACCCCAAATGTGCTAGACTCGGCATGAGAAAAGAAAAAGCCAAGGATGAATATGATATGAACTCTGTTCTTAAGGCATTCATAGTTGTTTTCAAATCACTTAGCATTGTTTCCAGTAGCTCACTCTCCCTCCTCCCTATTTAAATGCAACGTCCTGCGGATTTTACTTTTACATGCCTTCCGGAGGCATCCCTTCCACCACCACCTCAATTCAGTCCTCTTCATCTGTTGCCATGACTACAACACAGCCTTCTTGCTGGTCTCCCTGACTCAATTCCTCCCCCTCTGCCAAGCTTGGCTAAGTCTAGATTGCTGCCAGAATGTCTTCTAACATGAACATTTGGTCTTGTCACTCCCCTGTGAAGATGCTTCCATGGATGGCCCCCAGCCTAACGGCTTACAGCTAAAGATCCTTACGTGCCATGCAAGACCCTTTCTGAGCTGGCATCCCATCACCCCACCATCTCACATTTTATGCTTGAGCAAAACTGAACCATTGTTAGTTTCGTGAATACACTGGCCTTTCTCAAATCTTTTGCCTTACATGTGTTGCTCCCTTTGACAAGAACAACCTCTCTCCTGCTTGACTGCCTAAAGATTTTGACTTTCTTTGAGGGCAGGTTATTCTTAAAAAGATACCTACATTATTTAGAAGCTGTGTATGAAACTCAAAACTTATGGTATTGCTGCTGTCTCTAATGGCTTCAGACTTCTATTCCTACTTGAAGTGCAAGCCCCATTGCTTCTCTCCTATTAGCATCATACTGCATTATTTTGTCTCTTCTCGTTACTATTGTTTTGTTTATTATCTGAAACCTCCTTTGAGACAGCGGCCTTTTCAACTTTTAAAAATCTGGCAACTAACACTTAATAAATATGAATTAAATGAATTAAACCAAAAAGAAGTGAAAATATTAAGTTCATTTAAATTACATAGATGGACAGGCAGCAAGGTGTCGTATACTGATCACTGGACTTGATGCTGGAAGATGTTGCTTTGCAGCTTCATAGCCACTTGACCTTGAGGAAGTCTCATTCCTTCTTTGAAGTCTCAGTTTCCTCATTAGCTAAACAAGAATAAACCTACCCTTTCTACCTCATAGTGTTAGGAGGGTCAAATGAGAGAATGAAATGTGAGCATCTAATTATTTGCGAGCAAAAACTGAGAACTAGCCCTAATCCTTAAGCAGCTTTTTAGGAGTCTATGGTCTTTCCCCACTGCTTTGCTCCACAGTGTATTGTCCATGACTTGTAAAGACTCTGGTAGGCAGTAGCAATATATATGCTTTGAATGTTCATATATGTAATACTTTGGGTTTAATACAACCTTCTAAATTCTGTTGTTTCAGAATAAGCTATCCTCAAAGAACATTAAAGAACTTAATGGTAACGTGGAAATAGGTCATATTTGGTGGAAATGCTTTTGGTGCCATGGTGGCGATGTTATACGTAGTCAGTCCTCTTCCACTTCCTGCCATGACCCTAGAACTTCAAATTTGGTATGGCATCCAGTTCTGACAAAATAATGAAGCAGGCTAACTAATCCTGGTATAGTCCAGGAGAATGAGAAGTTTAGGAGTTAAAGTGTGTGTGTGTGTGTGTGTGTGTGTGTGTGTGTGTGTGTGTGTGTGTATAACAGGGGAGGGAATTATAGGTGCATACGTATGTGCTTGAGGGTTAAATTATTTTCATTTATGGGGGGGTTTCTTACATTATTTGGTATTGCCTTCCTACCTATTTTCCCACTTCCCTCCATTATTGACCTCCAAAATCAAATCTTTTTAAGCCTTAAGGGGTGTATTGTGGTAACTCATCTCTGTGTCCCACTCTCTCCACCTAGTTTCGCTTTAGTGGTTTCTGTGGTTCTCACTTGTGCACCTCCTCCCATTACATTTCTATATCCTTTATTTATTTCTGAGCCATTGCCATTCGCACCACCACCTTCTGAGACATTTCTCTGAGTTTCTCCCTCTTTTATCTCTTTGGGACATCAGGGCTTCTTCCTTCTTCAGCCTGGCTGTGAACTGATCATGAATATGCTTACAGGTTTAAGAGATTCTAGCTGCTCTCTATTTAAGATGATATTTTTACCCTTTGAGTTGTTGTTTTGTTTTGCTTAGAAGAAACAAATTTATTCATGTTAATGAAAAAAATTCGCTAAAAGCAGCCAGACCAAGTAAACAGCTTCCTCAACCAGACTGCTGCTGTGATGAAAAGGGTGGAAGGCATGAAGGACTGTCCCTTGGGAAGGCAGAGAGAGCCCCAGGGTGAATACTGATCATTTTTTCAGGGGGTATCTCCACTTCTATGGAAGGGAATCAAATGTTCTTGCTAATTATTGTCAGGGATCTGACATGAATTGAGAGAGATGCAGAACAGATGCAGACCATTGATTCTCTTAAAGAGGGAGAGAAACGATGGTAAATATTTCAGGATCTCTTAATTCTTGAGTGGGGCAGAATGAGTATGTACTGTATAGGAAGGGCATGGTGGAGCATTCCCACAGGTTTAAAGTTCCTGTTAAAATAAAGGCTGTAGGGAAGATCACGCCTATGACTGAGCTGTCCACGGTGCTGACTTGCCTCTGAGTTAGGTGACCTCGGGACATTGATCTTATTCTCAGAGATTCTGCCTAAGAACTTAACTACTTTGACTCTTGCTACCCTTGGCCCTATGACCCTACGCCTTTGCTCCTTTCAGCCTCTTCTCTGGGTCGTAAAATCACTCTCTTCCTGCTTCCCTGCAAATATGATATTTTGTGATCCATAAAATACACCTTAAATCAGCAGGTAAAGTGCAAGTTTTTAGTGCTGAGTACCTGATGCTGGGTGATGAAATAGAGATATGCAGTCATTGTAGGTTGTATTGTAATTTGTTTTAATCAGGTACACAGGAAAGGAAAAAAAAACCGGATTCATTGGAATGAGGGTAGACTCTTAAAGAAGGAGAGAAATATAACATTATTGGTTCATACCCAACGGTCTCCAACTTTATCTTCTCCATCAAATGATGTCTTCAGCTGAAGGGTCTATTGTCTTCCCTAATGTCAACCGTAAAGGTTAAGTGCCTCCAGCTCTGCTCTCTTAGGAGTTGCTTATGGTTAAAATTGACAAGTTTGTCCAAACACTTTTTGAATCCTTTCACATTTCCAATCTGCTGAAATAGTGAGGTACACATCTTTTCAAGGCTTCTTGTAAACTTGCCTTTTGTGGTCCTAAACTCACTGTACTTGTGTTTCTTCTGCTTCCATCCCACGCATCCTCACTTATGTAGACACGGGACATAAGTTCATCTCCATTATTCATTACATGTTAAGCATTGATCATATTATTTCTCATCCCTTGCTGTTATGACAGGGGCACTTACCTTTGGGTTCCCAAACCCCCAGGGGGCCTATGGGAGAAATCCAAGGGGTTTATGAACTTGGATGGGGAAATTTTTTTTTAATTTTTAAATTTTATTATTTTTTTATACACCAGGTTCTTATTTGTCATCCGTTTTATACACATCAGTGTATACATGTCATTCCCAGTCTCTCAGTTCATCACACCACCACCGCCATCCCTCGCCGCTTTCCCCCCTTGGTGTCCATAGGTTTGTTCTCTACATCTGTGTCTCAATTTCTGCCCTGCAAACCAATTCATCTGTACCATTTTCTAGGTTCCACATATATATATGCATTGATATACAATATTTGTTTTTCTCTTTCTGACTTACTTCACTCTATATGACAGTCTCTAGAGCCATCCATGTCTCTACAAATGACCCAATTTCATTCCTTTTTATGGCAGAATAATATTCCACTGTATATATGTACCACATCTTCATTATCCATTTGTCTGTCGATGGGCATTTAGGCTGCTTCCATGACCTGGCTATTGTAAATAGTGCTGCAGTGAACTTTGGGGTGCATGTGTCTTTTTGAATTATGGTTTTCTCTGGATATATGCCCAGTAGTGGGATTGCTGGGTCATATGGTAATTCTATTTTTAGTTTTTTAAGGAACCTCCATTCTGTTCTCCATAGTGGCTCTATCAATTTACATTCCCGTCAACAGTGCAGGAGGGTTCCCTTTTCTCCACACCCTCTCCACCATTTGTTGTTTGCAGATTTTCTGTTGGTGCCCATGCTAAGTGGTATGAGGTGATAACCTCATTGTAGTATTGATTTGCATTTCTCTAATAATTAGTGAAGTTGAGCAGCTTTTCATGTGCCTCTTGGCCATCTGTATGTCTTCTCTGGAGAAATGTCTGTTTAGGTCTTCTGCCCATTTTTGGATTGGGTGGTTTGTTTTTTTAATATTGAGCTGCATGAGCTGTTTACATATTTTGGAGATTAATCCTTTGTCCGTTGATTCTTTTGCAAATATTTTCTCCCATTCTGAGGGTGCTCTTTTTGTCTTGTTTATGGTTTCCTTTGCTGTGCCAAAGCTTTGAAGTTTCATTAGGTCCCATTTGTTTATTTTTGTTTTTATTTCCATTACTCTAGGAGGTGGATCAAAAAAGATCTTGCTGTGATTTATGTCAAAGAGTGTTCTTCCTATGTTTTCCTCTAAGAGTTTTATAGTGTCTGGTCTTACATTTAGGTCTCTAATCCATTTTGAGTTTATTTTTGTGTGTGGTGTTAGGGAGTGTTCTAATTTCATTCTTTTGCATGTAGCTGCCCAGTTTTCCCAGCACCATTTATTGAAGAGACTGTCTTTTCTCCATTGCATATCCTTGCCTCCTTTGTCATAGATTAGTTGACCATAGGTGCATGGGTTTATCTCTGGGCTTTCCATCTTGTTCCATTGATCTGTATTTCTGTTTTTGTGGCAATACCATATTGTCTTGATTACTGTAGCTTTGTAGTATAGTCTGAAGTCAGGGAGTCTGATTCCTCCAGCTCCACATTTTTCCCTCAAGACTGCTTTGACTATTCGGGGTCTTTTGTGTCTCCATACAAATTTTAAGATTTTTGTTCTAGTTCTGTAAAAAATGCCACTGGTAATTTGATAGGGGTTGCGCTGAATCTGTAGATGGCTTTGGGAAGTATAGTCATTTTCACAATATTGATTCTTCCAATCCAAGAACAGGGTATATCTCTCCATCTGTTGGTATCATCTTTAATTTCTTTCATCAGTGTCTTATAGTTTTCTGCATACAGGTCTTTTGTCTCCCTAGGTAGGTTTATTCCTGGAACAAAAAGAATAAAATACCTAATCGTAAATGGGAGTGTTTCCTTAATTTCTCTTTCAGATTTTTCATCATTAGTATATAGGAATGCAAGAGATGTCTGTGCATTAATTTTGTATCCTACAACTGTACGAAATTCATTGATTAGCTCTAGTAGTTTTCTGGTGGCACCTTTAGGATTCTATATGTATAGTATCGTGTCATCTGCAAACAGTGACAGTTTTACTTCTTTTCCAATTTGTATTCCTTTTATTTCTTTTTCTTTCTGATTGCCGTGGCTAGGACTTCCAAAACTATGTTGAATAACAGTGGTGAGAGTGGACATCCTTGTCTTGTTCGTGATCTCAGAGGAAACGCTTTCAGTATTTCACCATTGAGAATGATGTTTGCTGTGGGTTTGTTGTAGATGGCCTTTATTACGTTGAGGTAGATTCCCTCTGTGCCCAGTTCCTGGAGAGTTTTTATCATAAATGGGGGTTGAATTTTGTCCAAAGCTTTTTCTGCATCTATTGAGATGATCATATGGTTTTTATTCTTCAGTTTGTTAATATGGTGGATCACATTCATTGATTTGTGTATATTGAAGAATCCCTGCATCCCTAGGATAAATCCCTCTTGATCATGGTGTATGACCCTTCTAATGTGTTGTTGGATTCTGTTTGGTAGTATTTTGTTGAGGATTTTTGCATCTATATTCCTCAGTGATATTGGTCTGTAATTTTCTTTTTTTGTAGTATCTTTGTCTGGTTTTGGTATCAGGGTGATGGTGGCCTCATAGAATGAGTTTGGGCGTGTTCCTTCCTTCCTCTGTAATTTTTTGGAAGAGTTTGAGAAGGATGGGTGTTAGCTCTTCTCTAAATATTTGGTAGAATTCACCTGTGAAACCATCTGGTCCTGGACTTTTGTTTGTTGGAAGCTTTTTAATCATAGTTTCAATTTGATTACTTGTGCTAGGTCTGTTCATATTTTCTGTTTCTTCCTGGTTCAGTCTGGGAAGGTTCTACCTTTCTAAGAATTTGTCCATTTCTTCCAGGTTTTCCATTTTATTGGCATAGAGTTGCTTGTCGTAGTCGCTTAGGATGCTTCGTATTTCTGTGGTGTCTGTTGTAACTTCTCCTTTTCTGATTTCTAATTTTACTGATTTGAGTCCTCTCCCTCTTTTTTCTTAATGAGTCTGGCTAATGGTTTATCGGTTTTGTTTATCTTCTCAAAGAACCAGCTTTTAGTTTTATTGATCTTTGCTATTGTTTTCTTTGCTTCTATTTCATTTATTTCTGCTCTGATCTTTATGATTTCTTTCCTTCTGCTACGTTTGGGTTTTGTTTATTAACTTTGGGTTTTTGATTGTTTGAGATTTTTCTTGTTTCTTGAGGTAGGCTTGTATAGCTATAAACTTCCCTCTTAGAACTGCTTTTGCTGCATCCCATAGGTTTTGGATCGTCGTGTTTTCACTGTCATTTGTCTCTAGGTATTTTTTGACTTCCTCTTTGATTTCTTCAGTGACCTCTTGGTTATTTAGTGACGTATTGTTTAGCCTCCATGTGTTTGTGTTTTTTATGTTTTTTTCCCTGTAATTCATTTCTAATCTCATAGCGTTGTGGTCAGAAAAGATGCTTGATATGATTTTAATTTTCTTATATTTACTGAGCCTTGATTTGTGACCCAGGATGTGATATATCCTGGAGAATGTTCCATGCGCACTTGAGAAGAAAGTGTAATCTGCTGTTTTTCGATGGAATGTCCTGTAAATATCAATTAAATCTATCTGGTCTACTGTGTCATTTAACGCTTGTGTTTCCTTATTAATTTTCTGTTTGGATGACCTGTCCATTGGTGTAAGTGAGGTGTTAAAGTTCCCCACTATGATTGTGTTACTGTCGATTTCCTCTTTTAGAGCTGTTAGCAGTTGCCTTATGTATTGAGGTGCTCCTATGTTGGGTGCATATATATTTATAATTGTTATAGCTTATTCTTGGATTGATCCCTTGATCATCTTGTAGTGTCCTTCCTTGTCCCTTGTAACATTCTTTATTTTAAAGTGTATTTTATCTGATGTGAGTATTGCTACTCCAGCTTTCTTTTGATTTCCATTTGCATGGAAAATCTTTTCCCATCCCCTCACTTTCAGTCTGTATGTGTCCCTAGGTCTGAAGTGCACCTCTTGTAGACAGCATATATATGGGTCTTGGTTTTGTGTCCATTCGGCAAGCCTGTGTCTTTTGGTTGGAGCACTTAATCCATTCACATTTAAGGTAAGTATCAGTATGTATGTTCCTATGAGCATTTTGTTAATTGTTTTGGGTTTGTTTTTATAGGTCCTTTTCTTCTCTTGTGTTTCCCGCTTAGAGAAGTTCCTTTAGCATTTGTTATAGAACTGGTTTGGTGGTGCTGAATTCTCTTAGCTTTCGCTTGTCTGTAAAGCTTTTGATTTCTCCATCAACTCTGAATGAGATCCTTGCCGGGTAGAGTAATCTTGGTTGTAGGTTCTTCCCTTTCATCACTTTAAGTATATCATGCCACTCCCTTCTGGCTTGTAGAGTTTCTGCTGAGACATCAGCTGTTAACCTTATGGGAGTTCCCTTGTATTTGTCGTTTTTCCCTTGCTGCTTTCAATAATTTTTCTTTGTCTTTAATTTCTGCCAATTTGATTACTATGTGGCTTGACATGTTTCTCCTTGGGTTTATCCTGTATGGGAGTCTCTGCGCTTCCTGGACTTGGGTGGCTATTGCCTTTCCCATGTTAGGGAAGTTTTTGACTATAATCTCTTCAGATATTTTCTCTGGTCTTTTCTCTTTCTCTTCTCCTTCTGGGACCCCTATAATGCGAATGTTGTTGCATTTCACGTTGTCTCAGAGGTCTCTTAGGCTGTCTTCATTTCTTTTCAGTCTTTTTTCTTTATTCTGTTCCGCAGCAGTGAATTCCACCATTCTGTCTTCCAGGTCACTTATCTGTTCTTCTGCCTCAGTTATTCTGTTATTGATTCCTTCTAGTGTTTTTTTTTTTTTTTTTTTTTTTTTTTTTT
>RJWK010024232.1:0-28515 GCA_004363435.1 Platanista minor
CTATTGGTTCTGTTTCTCTATAGAAACTTGACTAATACAAAGCTAATGTAGGCTGAGTAACTTGCCCAGCATCTCGGAGCTGGTAGGTGGGAGAATTGTGACAGGAATACAATAGATGTATACCTGGGAATGACTGAAGTGATGTTGCATGAATGTGCGAACCTGGCCTTGTTAGGAAGAAAGGACTAATTCCATAAAGCAGGGCAGAAGCCCGTAAACAACTTTCCTTTGGTGCAGGGCAGAGCAAGCCCAGCCGGGAAATGCAGAGGATGGCACTGTGAGCTCAGACTGATAAAAAGGTATGCGAGAGCCGGGCTCTAGTCCCAAGACTGCTTCTATCTAACAAGATGGCTTTGCTAGGTGGGAAAACCCCTGCTCCCCAGAACTGTGATCCCCGTGTGGCAGGACAGTGGGCTGGACTTCATGTCCTCAGTAAAGTCCCTTCCTGTCTAAAGAGAGAGGCCTTCAGGGTTCAATCCTATGAGTTTCTGGAAGGAAATTGTCTAAGATGATACACATATCCTCTCTTGGTTCCTTGACATGACTTCTGTAGTTTACTCATTATGAAGTTCCTCACTGTGCTCAAGCTACGGTTGCACATCACGGCCTCCAATTGCACAGAGACATGAACAGGGTGAGGAAGATTTTTGCCTCCAAACACCAGCCCGGAGGCCCTACTGCCTCAGGATAAATTTACATATACTCACCCAAACCTTCAGTCTGATCCAAGGCTGACGCATATTTTATTAGCTGTCAGTGTTCTGAAAGTGGGGAGAATGTGACCAAAGGCAGTTTCAAGGAACCTCTTCTCAGAAACCAGAAGTCTCTGTCCTTTCCCACATACTTAACCTACTGGAGAAGAATGATCACAAGACTCGGTAAGAAAGGCGAGAAGGAAAGTAATGAACACTTTTCTGAGTCCCTAATTTGTGCCAGTCTCTGGAGATGGCAGTTGATGTACATCATCTTGTTTAACCCTCATGACAGCCTTGTTAAGTTGGAAACTATCCCCATTTTACAGATCCTAATCTAAGAGGCAGAGACATGAGATGACTTGCTTGTTGTCTCAGACTCTGAGCAAGGAGCAGAGCTGAAGTCAAAGCCAGACCTTCCTACGGCATCACACAGTCCCTGAAGTGACCTGAGCTAAAACCCCAGCTCTATAAATGGAAACAGAGTCTGGGATAGATTCGGGCACTTTGAATGTATCCTGAAGCCACTGGTTTATTTTATCAAATGCATTAATGTTTGTTTACTGTTGACCAATATTCAGATCAAGTCAGGGAATTTAAGGAGAATAAGCCAGCCCCCATGAGAGAGTTTAAAATGGATATGATTCCAGTTTCCTTCATCTCCTAGGGCCCCAGGTCCCATCGCTCATTAAAAATTCCTGGGGCCACACAGGGAACATCTTTCCTGTTCCCCTGCCTCTGGGCCCATCCACCTTCTCCTGAGCCCCAAGGAGCAGCAACATCCTTGCAAACTGAGATCTCCAGCACTGAGCACTTCATCTTCATTGATGATACGATCCAGAGTTCCACCAGTCTTACGACTGAGAAACTATACCTCCAATCCTTCCTACTGTGCTCTAAAACTCTGTTCCCCAGGGTCCTGGTCTAGTTGTGGAGATAACCTGAGAACTGTGGAATGTAGCACAAGGCACAGCCTATCAGGCAGCAGCAGTGACTGGGGACTTCTCTGCCATCACACATCCTACCATTTCTCACACAGCCTCATCTCCTCTCAAAAGCTCTGCATCCTTCCAGCCTCTCTCACCTTCTCATCGACTTCCCTGTATTTAGTTCTGTGGTAATTATTTAGACAAGTGGTTTTAAAACAGGCGCAATTTTACCCCGCACGGGACATTTGGCAATGACTAGAGACAGTTTTAGTTGTCACAACTGTGACGGTGCTACTGGCATCTAGTGTGTAGAAGCCAGGGATGCTGCTAAACATCCTACAGTGCACAAGACAGCTCTCACAACAAAGAATTATCCAGTCCAAACGTCAACATGCCACAGTTGACAAACCCTGATTGAGACCCAGGATGGCAAGTTTCTGCCACGAGTGCTCCTCCTCCCCACTTCCCCTCTGTCCTTTGCTGTCACATCAAGTTGATCAGGGCATTCATTCCCTCTGAGCCCAGTTCTGAGCTCAGAATCCTCTCAACACAGGGCTCCAGGCAGCTGCTAATACGTGATAGGTGCTTAAATGCAAAATCCGTACGTTAGACCCTTTTGTGTTGGTCATATTTACCTACTGATATTGTAACCCTTTTGTAGCAAAGATCATGTTTTCTATACTTTATAGTCCCTGATGAAGACGAAGACAGGAAATGACAGAGGGAGGAAGAGAAAAAGGGTGGGCGGGGGAGGGAAGTAAAGAAAATTAAAGAGAAAAGAAGGGAAGAAAAAGAAATAGTAGTGTTGGGCTCCCGTGGTGGCGCAGTGGTTGAGAGTCCGCCTGCCGATGCAGGGGACACGGGTTCGTGCCCCGGTCCGGGAAGATCCCACATG
Organism: Platanista minor; assembly: GCA_004363435.1. NCBI lineage: Eukaryota > Metazoa > Chordata > Mammalia > Artiodactyla > Platanistidae > Platanista > Platanista minor. The sequence goes on from RJWK010024232.1 coordinate 2,517, forward strand.
CCGCGGAGCGGCTGGGCCCGTGAGCCATGGCCGCTGAGCCTGCGCGTCCGGAGCCTGTGCTGCGCAACGGGAGAGGCCACAGCAGTGAGAGGTCCGTGTATCGTAAAAGAAAAAAGAATGGAAAATTGAATAAATAAAGTCCAAAACGAGGCACCCCTGAGATCAATACCTCTGAAATAACTGAAGCAGCCCCTCTACTTGAGGAGTTTATTTTGTATATTCTCTTTTTTTTTTGCTGTTATAATTTTTATTAACATTTGTGTTATTCAAAATAATCCTATATATTCTTAACATGCTTCTTCCAAGTCCAAGGAGCCAACACTGTGAACTTCCCTACAGTCAAGAGGTTGACTCCCTGTCATGAGAACGTAGTCACTGTATTCTTTTCATTGCCTCAGTTGACCCAGGCTCCATGTAAGAATTCCCCAGTCCCCCTGTAAGAATTCCCCCGTCCCTCCCAGTCCCTTCACCGCCCCCCAAGTACAGAGCTTTCTTGAGAATTGGTGAGGAAGAGCTGTCATATTGTTGTCATTTTCCCTGAAGGCCACACAGAGTGCCCCATAGAACTGGATTCAAGGTTCTTCCCAGGGACTTCCCTGGTTGGTTCAGTGGGTAAGACTCCACACTCCCAATTCAGGGGGACTGGGTTTGATCACTGGTTGGGGAACGAGATCCCTCATGCATGCTGCAACTAAGAAGCCCTCATGTCACAACTGAAGATCCCACTCGCTGCAACGAAGATCCCGCGTGCCGCAACTAAGACCCGGCGCAGCCAAAAATAAATAATAGGTAGATAAATAAATATTAAAAAAAAAAAACAGAAAAGAAAGAAAAACTTGTTACAAAAAAATAAATAAATAAAGCTTCTTCCCAAATGTCTGTCAGCCTTCATCTTGGTGTGGATTGCAGATTCAGGCAAGGGCCGGCATCCTCATGATAAATGGCCAGCCGTGGTGGCTTTGAGCTAAAAGAAACTCCTACACAGTGCTGACTGTTGATGGTCTTGATGGATTCATTTTGAGTGTTTTTATAGCTTAGATCTTCAGAAGAGAGTTGACAGGCCCTTTGTGTTTAAGGGTTTATGCCATTAGAATGGCACAATCACATGTCTGTTTTGAACTTTTCCCTAACAAATGTGGAAATGTAGGCAAAATGCTCATGTATACAAAGGGCACTTCTGAGAAAATAACAAACCTTGCTATTGAGTAATCAAAGTGATCAATTTGTTGGAAAAAAACACTCTTTGAAAGCACGTATAATTTTTGGCAGCGTGTGTCTTGGGATTTTTTTTTTCTCCCACAAACTGCCAACTAAAAGCCCAAGCACAGTTTGTGTTTCAGATGCTGCCATGCATCTCTACCAGCTGAACTCATCCTGTCTAAGGTCCAAAGCATTTGCTCAGTGCGGCTTCCTGCGCTCAGCTCCTACAGTGGCCAGACTCACCACCCGCTTCCACTGATTTTTTTTCATGTTTTTTTTTTTTTTTCTTGAACGTATTCCTATTCTCAGAGTCCATCTGTTAAGTCTTTTCATTGGTGGTATATTTGAGACCCCATGCCATGCAAACTCCCACAAAAGAACCTTCTTTGTCCATTGTGAAATGAAGTGATCCCTCCTTCCTCTCTGCAAAAGAGGGCTGCTTGGATGGGATCCCAATGCCTGGAGAGAAGAGACCGGGGAGGCGGGAAGAGACCATCGTCTTCCTTGGAGTCCTACTTAGTTCCTACTACTGCCCTTTCCACAAGGTGGACGAGAATAACACCAATGGCTGAACCTCACGGAACAACGAGCGGTAGCATGCAAGTAATTCGTGAGAGTTTAAAAGACTTTAGCCAAAGTGAGGACAATGTGTAAATTCAGCATCTGCAGAGCCGTGGCATTTTCTGAGAAAACTCCAGGAAAGAGGTCAAAGGAACACCTCCCCATTCACCCCTTTCCCAGTGACTTCTGAGCTGCTCGCATCGTGCCCCTGGAATTTTCAGGCAGCCAGGCCAATCGGGGCCTGTGTGGGCAACGGCTCTGCTTTCACTCTTACTGAGAAAGCAAAGGCATCTTTCGCCACCTTTGCCTCCTGTAGAGAAGGGGCTGGTTCTCATGTTTTCCCCCAGCTCAATAGCTCAGGGCTTTGCTAATCTTGCTGAACACTTCAGTTTTTAGATGGTATATCAATGAGGCATTCAAACAGAGTAGTTTATACACAAAAATTCTGTCTGCTTTGTAAAAGATTATCCTTTTATAAACACTCGGCAGAAAACATAAAAGCAAATAGGGGACAGCACATAGAACAGGAAAGATGTTAGCAGGGAGATTAATACTGAATGGGTCGAAATGAATGGCGCTTACTAAAGCGAGGTCCAGATACTTTGGCTGCAGTGAAACATAAATAATGGGAATGACACATCGTTTATTCGGGATAATGAGTTGATCCAAAGTAGAGGCCTAGGACAAGAGATTAAAGATTAAATATCCATCTCCTGATGAATATCAGCAGCCAACTTTAACCTTTCCTTCCAAAAGTACAATTTTACTGTAACAAGTATACATGCTTATGCTACAGTACAGAAAAAGGATTTTTAAAAAACAACAAATACCATTTGAATCACTTTCTGATCCTGGTGGAAAACATTGTTTCATGTTTCAAGACAGGAAGTGCAGTTTTGTTTTGTTCTTTTTCCTAGTCTATAGCCCCTGAAAAGTGATTTAAAGAAAAGTTTTCCCCTCAGTACTCTGCATTGGAGGAATCTAGTTTAGGGACTCTGCTTACAGCTCCTCATTCATCCATTTAACAAGAAGGTTTTTCAAAACAAAAAGGAAAGCGAGACTGGCACAACCCTGTATGGATTTCACATGGCCAGTGAGCACCGTAGAATGAAAACATGAGGCAAGCCTTAGAAATCATCTCATCCTGACTTACCATCCCGTCGGGGAGGAAACGGAGGCTGGCAGCCAGGGTGTGTCCCAGCCAGGTCCCACAACCAGTTAGAAGCAGACCCGGGACTAGGACGGGGCCTTCTGTCTCCCAGCCCCCATCTCTCCACTGCACCCTGCTGCCTTTTTATTCCCTCAAGTTGGAAATAATGACCAAAGCAGCTTGCTGGAAGTGCCAGCACCCACATGCTAAATTAAAGCCCTGAATTCATGAAAAACTTAGAATATTGGAAGCTCTGAATAAATAAGGGTTGGAAACAAAAAAAGGGGCTGGGAGGAGTTGTAGCAGTGAGAGAAAATATAAAGAGAAGGGTGCAAAAGGAACGAACAGCAATCGCAGATGCCCGGGACGCCAGCCGCAGACCCTGCCACCCGGGCACGATTTTGGAACAGTCCATTAGTGGCCCTTCCCTCTCAAGGGGCAGGGAGAAATCAGGTGGTTTGCCCATTTCTCGCAGCCAAGTAGTTGCCCACTGGTCACAAGCCAAGACCAGGAGAGTGGTTCTGTGGCTGGTAGATACCAGTGGAATGAGGAGAGCAACAAGATTCAACTGTGGCATTAGAAAAAAAAAAAACCCAAAAAGATCCAGCCTACCAACCAGGCTGGAGCAGGAAAGCGTCGCAGGTTAATTCCACAGCCGCTCACCTACAGAGAGCAAGGTCAGAATTTGGCTGGTGTTCCATGTGATGTCAGTTTGGTGGTTTCAGTCTATGCTCCAGGGAACATTTGTCTCGGTGCCAAACCAACATGCATGCGTGGTTGGCAGGCTGTCCTCCAGGCCAGGAATGAGGAGCTGTGGAAGTGTATCCATTTTCACTTTGCAAGTATCTGCATGCCAACGCCTCACCACTGCTATTTGGACAAAGAGGGGAATTTATTCTTGAGAGGGAGGCTGTTTTCAGGTGTTTTACTTCACATGGGAGTGGTGAAGACAGCAATTCCAATCCTTCCATCCTCTCTCTTTGGGCGAATCCTCTGAAGTTCATCGCTTTGTCAGAGATGAAAATAATTGAACCACTTCCCAGATAAGAAAGGTATTACTGGGACCACCTGCCAGATCTTCTTAGCAGGAAAGAATTTTTTGTGATTACCATGTATCTCATAAGTTTCCACTTAGAAGGGGTAATCAAGAGAAAAGGCAAGGTATTCACAGGACATGAAACTGCCATTTTGAAAAAGAAAGAATATATTAAATAGAGAACTTTAAAAAGGGCTTCAGAAAGGGAGACCATCATAAATTCAATCCTTTTTTGAGCTTTGAGCATGCTCAGTACTACAGACTCAGAAAAGAACCTCACCACCCAGCCTCCCTAAGTTGAAAAAGTACCCAAAAGGAAGCCTAGTAATAAGCAGACACATTTAATATTTTTAATCAAGTGATACAAGATACTAAGGCACACGTAATAATGGAAGCAAGAAGAGGGTAGCTACATGGAGAAAGATGGTAGAAGGACTTCCCAAATGAAGCATCATGTTTTCATTGAATCTTTTCAGTGATTGTCAGTGAGGTGATTGTCAGCAATAACGAGTAAAAGACCAAATGTGGCACTGTGCTAGAGATGATGTTACACAGCATCAGAAAGATGATGCTACGTAGACCTTGGACCCATCCACAAAGGATTTCCAGTTAAATATTGCCAGTACTTAAAGATGCAACCCACACTTTTCCAGGTGTTACTGACATTCTCTTGGGGATGGAGCCTATTAGTAGAGCCAACCATGAAAAGGCTGCAGCCTCCAAAAAGGAGATCATTGCATCTTTACCTCCCCAGAGACAATTTAGTGATTTGTAAAAGCAAATATGCTTCCCTCAAATTAACGGCCTGGTGGTGAGTTGGGCCTGGGAATGTCTCGCAAACTGGCATCAGAAAACATTTATCCAGGGCATTTCCTGGCAGCCCAGTGGTTAGGACTCTGTGCTCCCAATGTCGAGGGCCCGGGTTTGATTCCTGGTTGAGGAACTGAGATTCTGCAAGCTACAGTGTGCAAATACTGGTCTACTAGCAAATAGATATAGAGGAACTCCCTAAATTTGTTCTTTTTCTCAGATTATCAGATTCTTATCACACTGCATTGTCATTCTCATAGCTCCCAAATGACATGCCTACATGGTTGTGAGATTATGTTTGTCCTTAAGGCCAAAGCTGCTGAAAACCACAGGGATCTTAATAGAACAAATTACCATTTTCCCCAAATATTTTCACAGAAAAAAAAAAAATCAGTATTTTCATAGGTTAGTGGGTACAGTGAGAAAGAAAAAAAATTCCCTTTTTATGTCTAAGACAATTAGTGAGTTCTGGAGGGCTCTGACATGTTTCCCCAATTCTGGACCTGCCTCTGAGATTGGTTTGTAGGTCAGAGCAAAGTTAATTTTTTTTACAAATCTACAAAGGTAACTTAGTACCTTTAGTGCATGTTCTTCAGACTTGGACTTACAACTCCAGAGCACTCAAGTCTATATTTGTGTGAGGCCAGCTAAGTTTGATTCCCATTAACTTGTTAGCTCTACCCATTCTTTACAAGTTGGACAGACTCAGGCATCACACAGTCCAAGACCTTAATGTCTGCTTGACGGAGAAGCAGAAGTAAGAACTGAAGAAGGCAGGGCCAAGACAGGTCTCACCAGGTTAATAGCAGCAGAAGTCTCCAAACAGTGAAGACGTTCTGCCTGCCATGACAATTGCTCTTCCTGCATCAGGTTCTAGTCCTAGTAGTTCTCAGCCTAGTAGTCTAGTAGTTGTTTCAGAGTCACCTGGGGAGCTTTTAAAGAACACCCATGGGACTTCCCTGGTGGTGCAGTGGTTAAGAATCCACCTGCCAATGCAGGGGACACGGGTTCGAGTCCTGGTCAGGGAAGATCCCACGTGCCGTGGAGCATCTAAGCCTGTGCACCACAACTACTGAGACTGCGCTCTATAGTCTCCAAGCCACAACTACTGAAGCCCATGTGCCTAGAGCCCATGTTCTGCAACACGAGAAGCCACCACAATGAGAAGCCTGCGCACTGCAACAAAGAGTAGTCCCCACTCACTGCAAATGGAGAAAGCCCGTGCACAGCAACGAAGACCCAACACAGACAATAAATAAATAAATTTATAAAAAATGAGATTAAAAAAATAAAGAATACCCATGCCCAAGCCTCAAACAGAGATTCTGATTTAAGTGATCTAAGGTGGAACATGGGTGATGCATATTTAAAATTTCTTCCTGGACTTCTAATGCAATTCAGAGTGGTGGGCTGAATAATGGTTCCCAAAGATATCAGGTCCTAATCCCTGAAACCTGTAGATGTTACTTTGCATGGCAAAAAGGGATTTTGCAGTTGTGATTAAGGTTCTTGAGATGGGGAGAATATCTTGCATTATTCAGGTGGGTTCTAAATACAGTCGCAATTGTCCTTATACAAGAGAGGCAGAGGGAGATTGGACACACACAGCGGAAAAGGTGACATGAAGGTGGAGAAGAGAGAGATCTGAAGATCTGAAGTGATGTGGCCATAAGCCAAGGAATGCCGGCAGCCACCAAAAGCTGGAACAGCAAGGAATGGATTCTCTCCTGGAGCCTCTGGAAGGAGCACTGCCAACAGCTGGATTTCAGCCCAGTGATACTATTTTATACTTCTGTTCTCCAGATCTATGAGAAAGTATGTTCTGTTGTTTTAGGCCCTAAGTTTGTGGTGATTAGTTATGGTAGCCACCGGAAACTAGTATGGCCAGGGCTGGCAATCAGTGCTCTAGTCTCACTGACCACTCTTAAAATCATCAAAAAGGCCAAGCTCAGTGCTACCTCTGAGCCCTTTCACCTGTCTTTTTCTCATTGTGGAGCACTCCTTCCCATCGCATCACTTGGCTGACTGCAGGAGGCCTTTCCTGACCTCTGACCCAAACCAAATTAGATCCTGCCTGGTATTTCCTTTACGAATTTTGTTCTCATCCTTCATAGCACTTATCACAGTTTGTAATTAGATATTTGTTTGTCTCGTTATTTGTTTAATGTCTTTCTTCCCCACTAGAATATAAACTCTCTGAGAACAAGGGTTACACCTTTTTGTTCACCACTACTTTTTCAGCACCTAATATGGGGGCAGACACATAGTAAGTGATTGATAAAAATGTATAAAAACAATAATGAATGAATGATACTCATGGTATACAAGACCTAACCCCAGATAACAGCTAGTTATGTGAGATCAGGACCTATCTCCTGGGAGAGAGAATGGTAAGATCTAGGAAGGAAATCTGGGCCCCAAATCAAAGGGCCACAGTCCGAACAGCAGCCCAGACTCTGTGGGAGAACTGAATAATGAGGGAGGTTATGTGCAAGGGGTTAGTATGTGCACATTTTGTTCTTGATTTGAGCAGACAAGCACAGTTCCAGACTGTACTGGCTATATGTCATGAGGATCTTGATACAGTACCAGGTTTGACTAGTATCAGCTCAAGAAGTGAACAGGAAAAATCAAGCAGGTAGAACAACCTGAAGACTGCAGCAAGGCCTGCCTGGAAAACTGTAGGCTCTGACCAAATATTCAAATTAGACAAGTAACATCTATCCCTCCATCTGAAACAAGATAGGACACTGGTTGAAATCCATAAGTCTTCAGGGGTTTTAGTATGCTCCCACTGTCCCAAGTCAGGTACAATCTATTTTGTTGTATTTGTGTAGCATCTGCTTTACAAAACCACTTGAGCAAATCCAGAAAAGCAAGTACAATCCATTACACTGTTCCTTTTTGACTGCCTATTCCAACTGTAGTAAACAGACCCCAAAGGCAAAAGTGAGTGACTGGACAGTGTTTCTCAGGGTCAGTAACCAAGGTGGTTCTCTCATCAGAACCCCCCAGGGAGGCTCACTCACTTGGTTGCCAGAGAAATACAACTGTGAAAATCTAGGAATTCTAGGATTAGGAGAGAAATTAAGCAGAACTAAAAGCCCCACCTTCAGCCAAAAAGCTAGAATGGTCAGGTAAGGGAAGAAGAGGCTTGGTAAAGTAGAAATACTCAAAGTGGGATTTCAGTTAGATTCTTTGGTTGCAAGTAGCAAACTTACTTAAGCCAGAAAAAGATGATGTCTTTTGTTTTGATATGGTTTTACTCCTCCAATTTGACCTCAAGAACATGTTGATTTTGTATTTGTAAATGTAAGCATTTTAGTCAGAGTAGCACCAACATCAGTAAATTTTCACTGAGAAGCAATCTTCTAGAGCAAACTCTATTGGTTCTGTGTATCTCTGGTTTTTAACAGTTGCATTATGATGTACTTAATTGTAGCTTTCTTTGTATTTATCCTGCTTGGAGTTTGCTGAGCCTCCTGAATCTATGCTATGGGTTGATGTCTTTCATCAGATTTTAGAAAGTACTTGACAGTTATCTCTTCAAATATTGCTGCTTCCCATTGTCTCTCTCCTATCCCTCCAGAACTACAATAACACATATATTAGAACATTTGACTATGTCACATATATCTCTTCTATTTTGTTCATTTCTTTTGATTTTGTTTTTCCTTCTATGATTCTGTTTATCTGTTTTCTTTGTGTATACTAATCCTATCTTCTGCTACATCCAGCATGCTATTAAACCTACCCAATGGGTTCTTAATATCAGATGTAATATTTTTAGGTTATAGAATATCTGATTGATTCCTTTATATAGATTCAAATGCTCAGTTGGTCCTCTCTACCTTTTCATCTCTTTTGTTATCATTTCCTCCATTTTCTTCAACATATTTATAATAGTTATTTTAAAGCTTTTGAACTAACTCCAACATTTGGATCATCTATGGGCTTGTTTCTATTGCTTGCTTTTTCTCTTGATTGTTAGTCATGTTTTTCTACTTCTTCACACACCTCATAATATTTTACTGTATAGTGAACATCACGTGTAAAGAGTCTTAGAGATTTGAAGTATTTATTATTTCCCCCAAGCACACACTTTCCTCTAAAAAGAAGATGGAGAGAGGGACTGATTGCCACCATCCAATGAGGAATTGAGCTGACTTAGAGCTAGACTGAAGCTTCTTTTATAAACAATCCACCTCTGTTTTCGAATATCTCAAGGACAGTGTTTGCTGTATGCCCTTCCATCTAGAGAGTTTCCCAAGCACTTGAAGCGGTGAGACACTTTACTCTACTTTCCTAGCCTAGCCTCGCAGGCTTTTGGGTAACCACAGCACTCAGCAAATGTCCCTTGGGAAAGCTGGCTAAAACATTTAGAGCTCTTCTAGAACCCAGCTTATCAGTTTCCTCTGCAGGTTTGTCTTCCCTAGTACAGTCCCAACATCTAAGTCAAGGCTGACTGACCCTCAGCCTGTGACCATATTTGCAATTGTCCCCAGGAAAGAAAACGGCCAATAATCTCAGCTAAACTTAAATGGGAACTTCTCTCTGGAATTTTAATTGATCTAATACTTTTGGCTTCCTAGTTCTCCAGTGTCTTTAAAAATATAATTTTTGTAATGTATCCCATTTTTTCTAGTTGCTACAGCAGGAGCCAGTAGCCTGCCACAACATACTACTCAAAATTAATTCCACAAATAACTTTTATATAGAATAGGCAAACTTTTCCCAGTATTCTTCTATTTTGTTCTTATTTTATTGACATGATTTTTATCTAGTTCAATTTTTTCTATGCAAATTTGCAACCAAGGTTTGATTTATCGCTCAGTATTTTTGACCATATGAAATTACATCATTCACTGCATCTGCCATTGTGAGTTTCATCTGTGACCATGGTTTCTACCAAGTTTAATTTTGCCCATTCAAATTTTGCAGCTTTAAACTTAGTCGAGAAGACTCCATTCTTCAGTCAAGCTTTAGGCTGTAATATATTTTACCAAGTACAGTGGTTAGATATTGTAATTTTTATTTTGTATTATTTTACCAGCAGTATCCATTGTAAATTCAATAAAAGGCTGATGACATGAACTTAAGTCTTATTTAATCCCTAAGAAAATTGTGTGAAATTCTCAGATATTCCAGAATTTTTCAGCATCCTGAATTGGTCTATTGCATTTCTAACAAATTTCTTCTACAAGTCTTTAATCTATATAGTGCCTAGCATTGGCACTGCAAAGAGCAAAATGATGAAATTGAAGTGGGCTTGTGATAGCAAGATCAGCATGTGTTGTGTCATGGTTGGAACAGAAGGACCCTGGGGACTGAAACAGCTCTTAAGGACTGGGAGTTGACTCCATCTCAACTTGCTTTGCCCTTACTTCTCTCTATGCCTCTGCTCTTGCCTCCTTTCTCTACAAAAAGCTTCCCATGATTAATCATGATTGTTCTACTGCTTTATAACTTCAGCTGTCCTGGAGTCCTTTATGGCTGACCTGGTCCCTCTTTCTGTATTATGACCTCTCTGTTTAATCCCCTCACCTTTTTTGATATGATGTCTGGGTTCAAATTCCTGAGAGAAGAAATGTGACTAGCCCAGTGTGACTAGCTACAGGGATACAAGTTCAGGGAATCTTGCTCAGGAATCTCTCTAAACCAGTATTTCTCAGTGTGATCTGCAGATCACCTTCAGGTCTGAGAATCACTTTCTACATTCCACAGCCCTAGGTCTTTCCCTTGGGTTATGCTTCCCTCAACCATAGGGAAACCAGGCAAGAGGCTGCCCGGTCTCCCTGCAGCCTTTCTCACCCTGGACCCCAGGAAATCATCCTGGTGTAGCTGAAAAAGCTCCAACGTCAGATCAGTCTGGGTTCAAACCTTAGTTCCATTGCCTATAAACTGATCCTGGGAGAATTCCTAAATTCTGAGTCTTAATTTCCTTATCTTTAAAGTGAGAGAATTATATCTGCTTTACAGAAAGAAAGTACATGATATACATAAAAAAGAGCCTGGCACAGAAAAAGTGCTCAACAAATATTTGTTCCTTCTCTTCTGAGGACAAGTCTGTGGTGTCATCTTCATATACAGGGAGGATGGCACCGTAATAGTGTATGGCTGTAATCAAGCAAAACACATGAGATGAACCCGGGAAATAAATGAATGGATTTGCCAGCAAGAGACATTGTTATTTTATCTCCCTGCCAAGGCTGATTTTCCCAGAGATAATGCATTTCTTTGGATAATTCAGCAACCACTCAATCCAGATATAGTCTCTCAGGCAGGCAACATGTTTACAATCAAAATGCTCACTTCCACTTCAAGTTTCCAATCCCCTGCTGCTACTTTCTGCAAACTTAATTAATTAGTTGCAGCTAACATTTGTTCAACCTCATGCAGAAATGGGAGACTGAAGGAAATGGGCTCTCATAAATTAAAAACATTTCAAAACATTGCCTTCTCCCAAGAAAACATTTCTTTTTTTTTTTTTTTAATTAACACTCCATTTGGATAACTTTAAGGTTTCAAAAAAAAAAAAACAAACAAGGGAGTTCCAATTAATGTTGAGTGTCTTTAACTATTTCACTGCCATTGATCTATGTTACCTAAGCAATGTCATCCCCTTAATAGATATGCAACAGCTCCTATACATATCTCCTTTGTGATATTTAGGTTATTATATCACATATGGTCCTGGTGTGAAAATGCCTGCCACACACTCCATCAGCCAGCAGATTAAGAGATGTCTAAACCCTAAGTGATAATGTTGCCTTAGAAAATTAAAAGCTTAAGTGCCATATTGAAGGCAATGATGTGTAGCAAGAGGGCACGGTAATATTTTATTTTTCTTATTGATTTGGTTGTTTTGCTACCAAGACATAATAACATTGCCTAAGATTAAATCATAGGAAGAGTGGCTAGGAAATGGCCCTGCAAGCAAATGTCACCTCATTCCAACAGATTAATCCAAGGGGTTCAGATTGGGACATTCTGATCTGTTGGCTTGGTTAAGAGCTGCCGGTTGAGTATGTATAATCTGTTGGGGAAAGTTCCTTCTAAGACCAATGAGTGTGAGATAGTGTCCCAATTGCTGCTTTATCACTACCTGCCATGATTTTTATATAGTGTCTCCTTATCTAAGAAGGATCCATAGTATCCACTCTGTCTATAGTACATGATTGGTGAGGTACTCTGTGCAGTTCTACACAAATGTATATTGCTGCTTTTGTTGTTACTGTTGTTGTGAATAACAGTACAAAGAGCATTGAACCTGGAGCTGTGACCTGAGTCCCAATCACAGCTCTGCTCATAACAGGATGGAGTTACTGCCTTGGGAGGACAAAAGAAAGCACAGTCAGGGTGGTGAAAATGACATGGTATGAACAGTGATGGGTAGAAGACCCAGTATTTGGGGATGCTTCTACAAACTCTCTAAGGCTGCTAGAATGGCCACAACTGTGTCAAATTTTCAGCTGATTTCTTTTTAGTTTACTGTAGTGTATTTTCATCTTTTCATTTGTGCTGATAATAATTCTAACATTCAAAAATATATCACAAACACAGTTTGAGGATCATTCCTTAAATCTTGGAAGTGTAAGAGAACAAAGGGAAAACTTAAGAATGCAGACACTAAACCCCCCAATCACTAACTCAGTACCTTTAGCTTAGAAATGTGAGGGTATGACCATTTTCAGAGATTCCTGTCAACAGTGATGTTGACTATGGGCACTAGAAAACTAATCAGAGCTACTATAACAATAGAAAAACCTTGGTTTAACTTTGTGCAAATAATACCAATAGTTATTTATGTAAAAATAGCTCCACTTGTTCCTAACTATAATAGGCATGGCAATTGGCATCATACTTAATATATCAGATTATTTTATTGTAATTTTATTGGATTTTGCTCAGTTTTAACAATGTCTAGCTCTTGTGTGTGTATGTTCAAATACATATATATATAGAGAGAGATATAACAAATCTCTATATATATACACATATATAATATATATTCATTATATATTTTTATATATTATTCAAATATATAGAGATAAAGATCTAGAGGTATAATATCATCTCTCCCTCTCTCTCCATATATATGTGTGTGGGTGAGTGTAGCTGAACAAGAATATACACACACACACACACACACACACACACACACACACACAGAAAGAGAAAGAAATAGACAGAGACAGAGAACAAATAAATGATTGCCCATGTGTTGTCAACAGCCCTTCTCTTCACAAAAATAACCCAGATTTTGTTGGGGATGGTAATATGTCCAACTGAAAAACCAATATTTGCAGTATTGCTTGCAAACAGGAGAGGCTCTATATCTAACTGCTGACCAACAAAATAGAAGCAGAACTTGTGGGCTCGGAGCTTTCAGGGAAGCAGGTTAAAAGTAGGGCTGATGAGGTTGGCAAGCCCGCTCTCCCCTTGCCTTCCCTCTTCTCTCTGTCTGCCGCACAGATACTACACTTGATGAGGATCAGCCAGCTTGTGATTCTGAAATGACAAATCCATGCTAAGGATGGGCCAGTGGAAAGGTTGAGGGAAACTGTGTCTTTGCACTTATCAAGATGTGCCAAACCAGCTTTGGATTACCCGTTTCCATACTTCCCATGTATGAGAAAAATCAAACTCCTAATTTTTTACAGCCACCGTTTAGGAGTTTATGTTTTTAGTAGTTAAATATAATTCTTAACTGATGCAAGAGGAACATCAATCCTTACCCTGAAGGCATTTATAGTTTTACTGACAAAACAAGATAAGTATTCATGTTTGACCTGATTAAACAAGAACATAGACATGTATATGATTGAGTGCTTTACAAATAACACAAGCTTTAAATGCTCCAGGACTTCAAAAAAGAGAAGAGTATGCACTGGAGTTTCTGAAAAACATCTTCAGGTGGAAAGGTCCTGAGCTGGCCCTAACACACAGAGAAATGTTAATAATTCGAGATTTAGGGAATGGGTTCCAGGCATGGAGAATAACAAGATTTAGACACAAAGACAAAAAAAAAAACAAAAAAAAAAACCGCATAGTTTGCTGACTGACTGGACCAGGAGGAGGGGCACAGACTATGGGGTAGCTGAAGATGAATTTGAATAGGTAGCATGGGGCTGGTGACAGCAACCTTGAAAATCAGGCTGTACAATCTGGATTTACAGGCAGTGTGTAGCTGTTACTCATCAATTTTTTTCCTGGCCTTTTGGCTACTCACTAGTCCCATGTTTATAACTTCTTATAAGATAGTCCCACTGGACATCCCAATTGACCCCAAATATAACCTGTCTAAAAGTAGGACTCATAATTTTCCTTCATCAAGAGATCAGTGGTGTTATCAATCGTCCAGCCATCCAGGATAGAAATTCTGGAGTCATCTTTTACTTATTTTTCTTCTCCCAACCCCTATAACCAATGCCACCTCGTCTCATCCCTCCTTCCTTCCTTCAAAATGTCTTTCGAGATCATTTTTCTCTATCCATTTCTACTCTCACCATCTGGGGTTTTCTTTTAACCCTGCCTCCTGAAAGAGCCCCTAATAAATCTCTCTCTCCTGACAGCTTCTCCCTGCTGTAGTCATCCTATAAATCACTGCCAGAAAAATCTTCCTAAATTACTATTTAAATCCTATTAGCACACCCCCACCCTATACTTCAAAGCCTAAATTCCTCTGCTGAGCTCACAAGACCCTTCAGATTATTATCACTAAACCAATCTACCCTATTTCCCACTACATCGGAACCTGCGACCAGTGCTGCTGTCATCTGGACCTCCTCAAAGGACCTACCCACTCTACACTCATTCCTAGTTCCCACTCACTTAGAATGCCCATTGTTTTCCTTTTGGGTTGTCTAAATACTAGTTATTCTTAAGACTCAGCAAACTAACCTCTTCCTCAAAGGTTATTTCAATCAACATTGATCTTCCCTTTTCTAAACTCCCAACCCATTTACAGTTTATGGCTCATAATGCATTATTTCTAATGGTTCATGTGTTTCAAGTTTGCCAGACTAAATTGTAAAAGAGTGTAAGATCTCTGGAAAGCTGAAACATTTGCCATCAACTCACAGGGTTGAGGGACCCCTGTGCAATGCATCTTTACTGTTCCCCTATAGAAGTCTTCAGTCTCTGCCAGAGAAAATCCAGCTATATACTTTCCAATAGAGCAGATATTCAACAAATATCTGTTCAATTAATAACTTATAGAACTTTTCTAATACTATATTAGGCCAATAAAAACTCAATAAATACTTGCTGATCATTTGATGACAATTAACTGATTGAGGTTTACAAGTGATGACACCATGAACATATGCTTTAGAGAGATTAGTCATTCTTGTTTTCCATATCCGTGAATACTGACTCTGCCATGAGAGTTTTAGATACTAAAGCCAGTATAGTTTACATTAATTATAAAAACTAAAAGAAGTTCCATTGTTATGTAGAATTTATTATGGCTTAATGACCACTGATTATAGTTTGGTTAATCCCCATTCGTGGACAAGTTTACCTTGAATTGCTGGACAACTAACTATACCATTGTTCAAAAGGCAGTAATTATTTCTAGCAAAACTGAGAGGTATGGAACTGAACCAGCTGTGCCCATCCAAAATTCCTAATGAGTTCTGAAAACCTACAATGTCCTTTTGAAGGGGAAAGTGTAGTTTCCCCTTCTGAGTCAAAGGAAATAATTCCATTGGCAGGCACGAAGAGAGTACCTATTTAAAAGTGATTTTGAGGGACTTCCCTGGTGGTCCAGTGGTTAAGAATCTGCCTTCCAAGGCAGGGAACGTGGGTTTGATCCCTGGTCAGGGAACTAAGATCCCACATGCCATGGGGCAACTAAGCCCACACGCTGCAACTACTGAGCCCGTGCGCTCTGGAGCCCGTGGGCCACAACTAGAGAGAAGCCCAGGCACCACAACAAAGGATCCCACATCCCGCATGCCGCAATGAAGATCTCACATGCCACAGCTAAAACCTGATGCGGCCAAATATAAATAAATAAATATTTTTTTAAAAAAGTGATTTTGAGCAAGAAGAATTGTATCCTTAAACAATTTATTATCTTATAAATAATTGATACTTTTGGTAATTTCTCAAAAACAGGTAAACCAAAGTTTCAATCAATATATACATATTCTTGAAAATGTATTGTTACTAAGTCAACGACATTGCTTTGTTTTAGCAGGTCATATGATACTCAGAAAAAAACCCTAGATAATGTGTTTTTAAAACTTTCCTTTCATCTTGACATCACTAAATGATTGGGAGTATTCACCACTAAGTTCTTTAATGACAATATCCTTTCTCTTACAAATGGCTTTGAAGTCTTCGACGCCTACTGCAAGTATTTGGATACTTCCCCAGCAAGGGTGGGCAGGAAGCCAACACAAGCCGCCAGGTGCCAATATTACACCTGACAAATTAGCCACACGACTGGAAAAGGGTGGGTCCATCCTCCTGTTAGAGGTTCATTTCCTCTCATTTTCCCATGAACAGGAAGTCATTGGAATGGGGAAAAAAGGCTTTCCTTAAAGACCCATATGACCAAAAGTCTGAACTTATTAACTCGTTGTTAACAAAACAATTTGGAAGCAAGTTCAAACTTATCACAAGACCTTATTTACATTGACTTGTTTAACCCCACTTATGGCCTGGGTTCCAGGATGTTGTGATTTCGTTAATGCACAGAGTGTTCATGAAGCAGGTGAGAAGTGCCCTTGGATGTCACACGGAATAATTACAACTGACAGAGGAGGCAGATCTACCACAGCCCTTGCACAAAGCTCAGGAACCCAAAGATTGAAGAGGTTTTGACAAGATTTGACCAAGACCACAGAGAGCCAGAACCCTATTTAACTGACCCAATTCAACAAGATTGATTTGAAGAATTTAATCAGAGTTGACTGAGATTCCATAAAATACTGCACTATGTTCATATAATATTCAATTCAATTATACCCCATGAACTAATGACTTGTAACTGCCTCCTAAAGATCAGTTATTCAGCTTGATGAGTGTTAAATAAGGCATAATAAAAGAAATGTTTTCCAGCTGAAAAGTAATACAAAGAATAGAGATGTATACTTATACTCATCTTAGTACTATTCCAAGAGACAGTAACTATACAAGATAATGTCATTCATTTGTGATGCATAAATAATTTTTAATAATTATTAAAATATATTTATATACAAATGTTTTTTTAAAAGCATTACCAAAATGACATAGTACAATGTATGATATTCTATAACTTGCTTCCTCCACCTAACAACATATTACCAACATCCATCCTTGACAGTCTATATATTCATTCATTTTAACTGATATATCCAATCAACTTCCTTACTTTTTGCCAATCTGATACATAGAAAGTGGCAACTCACGTTCTCTTATTGTACGTTTCTTTTACCACTAATGAGATTGAGCATATTTTTCAAATATTTCTTAGCCGTTTGCATTTTCTGCTAAGAATTGTTTATTTTATATCCTTAGCCCATTTTGGGTTATTTATATTTTTCTCATTAACTTGATGGACAGCAACTCTTTTTTCAATAATGTATAATTCAAATATTTTGTCCCATTCTGCCATTTCTCTTTTAACTTTGTTTGTGATTTTTTTTTAATAAAATGAACTCTGTTAGCTTTTCTTAATGGCCTCTGGATTTCCCATTTTATTTACAAAGACCTTCTCACCCAAGAATATTTTTTAAAAAAGATTCATGCATATTTCCTTCCAGTACTTGTATAGATTTGATTTTTATGTTTAGAGCTTTATTCCATCTGGAATTTACTTTTGTGTATGTTATGAGTCCAGACGGAGAGCCAGTTGTCCCAGTACCATTTCCTGAACAGTCTACTCTTTAGCTACTGATTGGAAATGCCTCCATAATATCTGTTAAATTCCCCTATATTCTTAGGCCTGTTTCTGGACTCTAATCTTTTTGGTTATTTTATTTCTCTATCACTAAACTTGTGTATTGCTTCAGATGAATTCATAGTTTGTTTTGATAACTACTAGGGTAAGTCCCCACTCCTTCTAACTCTGTTTTTCATGGCTACTGTCATGCACTGCTCTTCCAGATGATTTTTAGAATAAGCTGCTCAAACCCCATTAAAAATCCCATTGGAAATGGGACTGCATTTCAATTTATGAAAAAACGGAGTGAAATTTTACATTTTAAATGCATCTGATTTAAAGCTCAAAGTTTCATAAAATAAAATTGCATCCAATACTTTTAAAGATTAAACCATTACAAATAAATGAGATGTTTTGTTATTATTCTTGTTATATCACATCAAGAGTTTCAGGGAATAAATAGAAACACTTCCTTTGGACTGGCTACTCAAATGCATAGTGTATGTTATGAGGACATAGAGATGTATGTGGCATGGCCCCTGTCCTTGGAAACTTACAACCAAGTTAACTAGATAAGACACATATACATATACATGTCAAGGCATATTGATACACACAATATACATGTTGATATAAGGCAGCTTATATTAAGAAGCAAATGAGTTACTATAGACAATAAGAGTTTAAAGGCAGGAGCTTCACAGTAGGGAGAGTTTAGAGGTTCTCTCTTGCTCTTGCTTTCATTTTACAGAAGAGAACTTTAAGACTTAGTCCGGTTAAGTCATCGAGCTAATTGGTAACAGAAAACATCAGGTCTGTTGATGCCTATTCCAGTGATTTGTCCACTGCAACAGGCTGTCACCCTTTTGTACATTTATTTGTAGACCATTTTAGAATGGTCTAGAAATCTGTATCTGTGAAGCAGAAGAACCCCTTGGAAAACTCACATTTATAACTATGTCAATGCCCACAAACCAGTTTCCCCAAATCAGTTAAAAATGAAAAGGTTGCATTCAAACCACTCTATTACAGGGACTTCTTTTGATCAGTATGACATCAAATAACAGATATTAATGATGTTTCACTTTTCAACCAGTGGTTTTGACATTAGAACACATAGCCCATGTCTAGGTAATAAAATGTGAGAAATTTTTTTTACCCCTATAGACAATTCAACCCTTTCTCACATTTTAAAGCCCTCAGGTAACCAACCCTAAGACCAACAGGAATCTTTACACCTGTGGAGAAGAGATTTCTAAAACTCAAATCCACTTTTGAGTTTCCCTTGAGTTTGTTTCTGTCAATGTTAGGCAGGTAACACATTTCAGCTTTTAAGCCATGAAGTGATCTTTTTTTAGAAAAAAAAAATTGCATTCACAGCTTTAATCTTATATTTCCATGCGTATTGAGTTAAATGTTGTAAAACTATCAATTCTGTCAAAACCTAGCAAAGGGAAAACAGGACACCATGCAATCTTAATGTCCAAACTGACTAGTGATTATCAGAAATTAAATGTGCAGGAATTCCAAATCTTTTTTGATCTGAGATGTCTAGATAACTTTTGTTTTTCCATAATTGTATGAGGTTTCTACATAGTATTTAAGAATCAATTATATTGCAATTGATGTAATTAACTCTAATAATCCATTAAAAGTCAGTAGGAGAGCTATTCAAGTCAATAGAAAAGAAGGGGTATATTATGAAGGTGTTATTAACCTATACAGAATTTTACCAGACATTTTCTTTTCTTACATAATAAATACACAGTGGTTAGGAAGGCTGTCATTATAATTTAATGTGAACAATAGTCCATCACTTCTTTTCCTGTGCAATCCTTAACTAATTCCATGTACCGTGCACAAGTAAAATGAAACCTTTTCTAACCAGAATACAGTCATATCAATCATCTATTACTCGATGATGAAAGAAGCACTTCTTTCCCAGCTGGGTGGAAGAAAATTGGGGACGAGCAGAAGTTTCAGGCCCACCTCTTCTTTCAGTTGACAAGTCTCTGTTTCTGATGGCTGTCTGTATATTGCAACGAATCAAAGAGTAAACAGTCATCCAGAAAGTTCTGTTGAGAATATTCTAGCAACCACTAAATTGCTTATGCAAGTGTGACTACATGTTCCCTTGAGTGTCAAGTGGACTTTGGAGCATTCTGGACCTTTTCAATTAAGTGAGAGGAAAACAACCCTCCTTCACAGTGTTCTCCATGTCCAGACTCCTTCCTCAGGCATCTTGTTTGACCCTCCCTAGCTGCGAACGTTCCAGACTTCTAACATGGCCAACCTGAACAGAGCTGGCCTGGTCATCCCTAGGACTCCAGGTCGCACAGCAAGTTCTAGGGGCTTAATCTGCTTCCCATTCCTTCTCTGTTCCCAGTAAAATGAAGTCAGGAGAGCACAGTTCACCTGTCAGATGGTTCACAGGTCACCAAACACACAGACTGTCCTTCTCTGAAAGGACACCTTACCTCTCACCAGGTACCTAGTTCTGCTTTTCCAACATGACAATGAACAAAAATACTGTACTCTAATATTTGCATGAAAGGACACGTCACTACTAGTCTTAGCCACTTATCCTTCTACAGACTGTGTTGCTTCCTCTGGCTTCACATCTGTGTCATGGTAACTGTCCCCAGCTGTGTGGACAGCAAGCCGTATCAAGAATAACATCTTCCACACAAATAACAGCAATGCCCACAAAGGTATAGAACTTCAGGGGTTGTGGGATAAAGAGCACAGCACCTGGAATCAGGAGTCTTAGGATGAATGCAGGCTCTGCCACAGATTGACTATGCAAGCCAAAGACTCCTGGGGCTTCCCTGGTGGCTCAGTGGTTAAGAATATGCCTGCCAATGCAGGGGATACAGGTTCGAGCCCTGTTCCGGGAAGATCCCACATGCCGCGGAGCAACTAAGCTCATGCGCCGTAACTACCGAGCCTGCACTCTGGAGCCTGAGAGCCACAACTACTGAGCCCGTGAGCCACAACTACTAAGCCCACGCACCTAGAGCCCATGCTCCACAAGAGAAGCCACTGCAATGAGAAGCCTGCACACTGCACGGAAGAGTAACCCCCGCTCACCACAGCTAGAGAAAGCCCGCATGCAGCAACTAAGACACAAAGCAGCCAAAAATAAATAAATTTATTTTAAAAAAAAAAAAGACTATCATTCCTCTGTCTCCTTATCTGTAAAGTGAGTGGCAAAAGAACCCACATCATAGGTCTGTTATTAATGTAGCTCCATTACATTAGGATTGAACAAGACAGACATGAGAAGTAAACTTTGTACATCAGAAAGCATGACGCAAATCTGAGATCATGTTTGTGTTTATAGAATTGTTCAAAGTCACCAAGAACTCTCAAAGCCAAGGAGAAAAAAGATAAAGCAATAATTCTCAAACTTTGGTTCACTTGAGATTCATCTCAGGACTTATTTCAAAGTACATAGGCCTGTTTCCCAGATGATTCTGATTCAAACTATAGGCTGAGAGACAGTGGGATAAGGAGTTGACTGAAAATGGATTCCCATTCATCCATTAGATATTTTAAGCACTAGGAAGCCTTAGAGGATACAAATAATTACAAGACATGGCTCAATGTCGAGCAACTTCAGCTCTCCATGTAGAAAGAAGACAAGCATCCAGAAATAGATAAAATACAAGCCTGTGCATATCAAAGCAGAGAAGGCAGCTCGTACAAAAGACCTCTTCTAGTTTCTCTCTGGAGCTCGGACAAACAAATTCTTATTCCCCAGAAGAAAATTCTGGTTCTCTCTTAGTCCTCGAGTATGCACTGCATGAACCTCACTCCTAGGCTCTGAGAGTCCCCATGAGTCACAGAGCCTCTGACAGAAGTCAAGGAAAGAGTGTGGGTCCCATCCCCTTTCCTGGAAAACCAGGCTTCACCTTGAAGTGGCATCTCTTACTCAAAGTGTTCATCTCAGAGACGGAACAAAGAACGCTTTTCATTCTGGAGAACTCCTGTTTTATGTGGCGCAGGTAAAGATTGAACAAACCCACCAGAGGCATGGGCAGTCGCAGTGACTGGAATATGAGACTTCCCCTCTGAAGGTTTTACTTTGAATCTCCTCCCTAAGGCCAGTCCCGGAGAGAGTGTTTAGACACAGCAAAGCAGTGGCTTCAAAGTCACAGTAACTTTGTATGTGCCTGGGAGGAGATGGAGAATGTCACCTTCCTTTTTTCTGAAACTCCCATCATTACTTTGTACAGGTCCCAAGAACACAGAGAAAAGAGACCTGGTCCAGGAGTCAAGAGACCTGGGTTGTCATTCTGCCCCTGTCAGTAATGAGCTAGGGAACCATCTCTCTTTGACCATCTCTCTCTGGCCCCATCCTTTTCCAAATAGGAAAACTGAGGAGACTGCCATCTACCCAAGCTACTTCAAAGGGTTAACATGAGGGCTAGATGAAAAGCTTCTTTGAAAAGTCAAAAATGTTACTGAAATATAAGAAATTAATATGAAAACCCCAAAGTTAAAAATTTTAACTCCTGAATTATCCAATTTGATTATGAACCTTGTCCCCCAAAGTCACTCAAGTTCTCTCTGCCACTTTGCTTTGAGGTCATAGGCTGGTCCTCTGATAAGTCACCATCATTGATTCCTTTGCAGATAAAGACTTGCAGGAGTAGAATGCTGGTCCTATTGAATTCTCTCTGCCTCTTGCACGTGTGCTTTCCTCACTCCAGGTCTACAGAAGCTTGAAATGCCCCTGCTCTCCTACCCCCAGCCTCCACCTGACCACACAGACCCCGAGGGCCCCCAAGAACATCTGACCCCTGTCGCATTCATGTGACACCTTTGTTCAGTGCTAAACTCACTTGAGAGGGGAAAAAAATACCTCAACCAGGAAATACATCTTTTACTGCTATTTCATCCTCCCCTCACATGGCGCTGGAATATCGCTTTAAAGAACATTTTTGTGGCCTTTCCAGTGCTTTTCCTTTAGGTCTGCAAACAGGAGTAGCCCATCCAAGGGGAAACTACTCCCCAGCAGAGCAGTTCTTCAAAGGGGACTTCTTCGGGCAGGAAAAGGGAACGTCTGATACTGTAGCTGAATAAACAGACTCATCAAGCCCGGTGCCAGATTGGAAAACCAGGACCTCTGAGCTTGCAGCCCATCAGCCATGTGCCTCATGTGCGCCTCGCTCTGGTTCTCCCCTTCCGTCTCTCTAGTTTTCCCTTCCATTCTGTCATCTTCTTCACCAAATGCCTTAATGTCCCCGGGTAGAGAACTATTGTTTTTATGATTATTCATTGGCTGATCTAATAGGCGCTGCAAGTTTCCAAGGCTATTTTTGACTCACAAACTGTTCCATCATCTCTACCGTGCAGCTCACTTTCTCTCTCAACATTCACATATTCTCACAGTCACCAACCTTCCTCAGAAGGGAGCTCCTTCTAAAGGCAGGACAGATGATTCATACACTCAGTGTTGTAAGCCCTGGATGGGCAGCTGACAGAATGCTAGAGCTTGGTGTACCCTCCAAAGGTCATTATTTTCAGGAAAAACGACAAGTTCACAGACTTAGAAAGATAACTGTCTACTCTGGGCTTTGAAAGAGTCCAGAATCTACACACCCATTTTACAACTCAATTCAGTGTCTCACAGTCTTTTGTACTTCCAAATATCTAGATTTATACGGTATTTAGTTTTTTTTTCCACTTGAATAGCTGGTCATAAGTGAAATTCCAAACCAAGGTCACAGCAGGGTTTAGGCTTTAGAAATGGGAATTTGTCTTTTCCATATTGGAAAATTGAAGACTTTTTTCTTTTTAAAAAACTATACCAGTAAATGTTATGGTTATTTGGATAATCTGTACAACTAACTAGTTTTAGTTATTACTTTGTATATTCATACATACACCGGACAGACGCAATTCTCTGTGGATTTCTCACAACACATTATCAGTCCTATTAGAATTTTTTTCAACCATCCAAAAATTAGGCAGTCTCACTCTGATTGCTTTATCTTAATGTTTAAACCCTTTCTTAAATATTTATTTGAGAAAAAAAGTCTTTGGATGATAAATATATTTGGAAAAAGTTTATAAAACTCTGCACTACCTAATTTAAAATGAAAGGTCAACTCTTTAATTTACTTAACTTCTATCTATAATTGGCTTCTGGCTCATTTATTATCACACTTCATGGCTGTACTATATAAAATGCCTGTTTAACTGGATTTATAAACATCAAGTTCCAACAAAAACAACAACAAAGAGTCCAAAAAATGAGAATGATTAAGTAAGTATTTGGTCAGTAAGGATATCTGAGACCTAAAGCATTTTTTTTCCCATTAATAAGTTCTTAAGCTCAACCACTCAATCACATTCCACTTTTTCCCATCAACATTTATGCATAGGATGTTATCTTCTAAAAGATAGTTGAGCTTCACACTATATGTTTGTCCATTCTGAATACTTGTCAGTAATTTCTATGGAGTAATCACAAGAACAATCCAGTTACCCTTGATGTCATTAATCACCACCACCAACAAAAGTCCAAATGAGCCTTGACTTAGCAAACTTATTTTAGTATTTGCCTGGCACTATGTTGTATCTACCTTTGCAGAAGGAGAAAACAATTCTAATTCAGTCACCCAGATGCTGTCTGACAAGTAATACCTGGAGAGTTAGAAATAACTTATCCACAAATAGATTTTTTAAATGATTTTTGTATAGGCACCGTTATCAACTGCCTATCAGACCAAGAAGAATAGAAGTCAGTGACTATTTTTAACTGGTAGGAGTCTAAAACGCACCTCCTCTCCATTTGACTTGCATAGATTAGTTTCTCAGTTACTCAACCACTGGCGCAAACATCCCCTTAGACAGGCTGAAGGGACAAGGTGGGAGACATTCATTTCAGTTACCTTTGCCCAGGCTTTATTTGTTCTGAAGATAATAAACTTTGGACTTCTTTACCCAACCAGTCATTTGCACAAACAGTAAACACCCTCAAAACTTTCTGTTCCCATGGGACCCTTGAGAAAACAAAATGAAAAAAACAAAAAAAATGTGATTAAAATCTACTTTCTTCGGTCAACATCCTAAAGTTGAGCAATTTCTCAACATCTTAAAAGGGACTGTCCTGCGTCAGGTTGAGAATTAGTAAACTACCTATTGATCAATTAACTGAAATCAGTAATAACTGGAGTCAGAATTCTGAGGTTGCAAACACTTGTTCTGCAACTATTTCCTGTTACGCCATGTAGCACTGTGAAGACATTATCCACATTCATTCTTTGTAAGCAAAGGTTTCTAACTTTTTAGAACATATCCCTCTATCAAAAAAATTTTGAGGCATATCCAATCTGTGTATTTTACTTGTAAGTTACATATGTATTTCTGAATTGTGTGCCTCGAAAAATATACACACCAAACTTCAAGATGAAATTTAAAATTAAAATAAATAGGAGATTTAATATCTTCTTTCTGCACTCCAATGGATTATTTTGCATTCTCCATAGGGTACGGATACCCTACTTCTGAACCCACTGCTTTAAGAATACTTTGACCTACTGTTTTCCCAAACTCAATAAATACCTTGCCCTAATCAAAATTTGTTTTCAAAAAAATATCTGCTAATCATTATCATTTTATATGAATAAGGACCCAGTATTATATTAATACTTCCAACAGGATTTATACCCTAAGTATATGCCTCATTATGAGAAGAAAGCTTTATTCCAAGTTAATGTAATATCAGGAACATAGAAATAATTCATGATGTTTTCTAGTGGCCCTGAAATCAGACAAGTTGGGATGTCCCTTATCTAGCAAACAGGCAGTAGCAGCACCAAACTTTGTATATAAAAAGGTTTTAGGGACATCAAATCAGTTAGAAAAGAGAAGAGTAGGGGTGACATGATGGTTAGGAGATTTTTCCTGAGGCCAACCTCAAGTTTCTACTTAAATTTAGGTTATTTAGGGAGTCTGAGTGGGAGGAATATTCAGGCCTTATAAAGGAAGAGATTAAGTACTCCAAGCCATGCTTGTGACTACCTCACAACCAATAAAACAAAACTTGATAAACTCCCACAAGGCCAACATGGAAATTCAAAGGCTTGGTAGCCTCATGTTGAGAATTAAGACTTCAATAATTCTAGAAAAAAATTTTTTTTGCCCCAAATAATCAATCACAAGTACTTGCATAGTTCAAGTACTTATGTTTGTCATGGATTTATGAAAAGAATTTTCTCAGAGGAAAAGATGAGCAATAATCTAGATTATTTTCACCTTTATGAAGTTAAGGTGTTTTAAAAATCTGAATAATCCATTATAATATGTATTGATCCAATTCATCAGGTAATTATAAAATAATCTACTTGATTTT